>CM054134.1:121998709-122003709 GCA_028751875.1 Rapana venosa
TTTTAGAAAGTTTCTAACCACCCAATGCATTGTTGAAAATAAAGAAAAGAACATCTTGCGCACACGTGAAATCCTGTTCCGCTTTTCGAAACAGTAGGCCTTTGTGTGTCGGTGGGAACAGATGACAAAATTTACAAAACCGCATACACACGGGGACTATATGTAAAAATAGCACTTGAGTGCTTATTCCATTATCCTCGATATAAAATAATAAATAAATAAATAAAAATAATTTTAAAAAATCATATCCTCTGAGTGCTTTGATTCGTTGCTTTACAAGATTCAGCGTATTATAAATTCCATACATTATTATTATTATTATATTATTATTATTGCTGTTGTTGTGTTGTTGTTCTTCTTCTTCTTCTTCTTCTTCTTATTATTATTATTGTCTTGAGCTGTGAGTTTAGCATGTACAGAAACATTCAGTTCAAACAAACATTATGAATGATCATAATCTTAAGAAATGCAAGGATGTGTTTAAAAGAAAAGTAAACCAAAAAAGTAGAGACAATTGACATGATGATAATTCGTCAACAGTTAGTTTGCAATGATAACGCTGAAGAATATAAATGTGACACTGTATGCCCTTCACACATGACATGGGGCTCAAATTAATACTATGATAATAACATTCGTGTCACAAGTATGAATCCTAATATGTTAGCTGTATATAAGACCTCTCTCTCTCTCTTACAAACACACACACACACACACACACACACACACACACACACACACACACACACACACACACACACACACACAACACACACACACACACACACACACACACACACACACACACACACACACACCTTTTAACAAATGGATGGTGGCTGCAGTTAAAATGGATATCCAATAAATATGATTCTTGTCAATGAGCATTTGGTGAAACAACAAAGCAAAAATCTCAGACAAATTAAATCGATCAAAGAAAAAAGAAAACCCAACTCAAATATGTGTGTGTGTCTGTATGTGTGTGTGTGTTTGTACTAGGAAGCATGTACATATTTTAATGCGCCAACACACCTCATTGTTATCCATTTCAAATCTGATCACTAGTTTCCTGGTCATTTAATTTCCGGTATCAGCTTGCAGACAGAAATAGACCGTGATTTTATTGACAATACAGATGGTAGGTAAGACAAAGACCATTATATGTTTATATATTATATATATTATATATATATATATATATATATATATATATTATATATATATATATATACTGCCTTTGATTCTTCAAGGATAAATTGCTTACCCACAGTCAGCAGGTTCTACGTATCCACTGATCTCCACATCAAAGGAAACTCACAGCCTTGTCAATACCTCATCAGCCAGAGCATGTGCCTCCGTCACGTAAAGGAACTATTAGCTACAGACCGAGTATAAAGTATGGGCATGAAGGATCAATTTTGTCTGTTGTATGTTGTGGCTACCTCAGGGAAGATTGCTTGAAAAAGTAAAGATAAATACATAGTCACCAATGTTGGGGTAAAAATTCGACATTATCACCAGCTGGATCGGTGGTCTAGAGGTAACGCGCCTGTCTAGAATGCGAAAAGTCCGGGTCGGGTGTGTGCGTGGTTCGTACCCCGTTTGGGCCCGAAATTTTTCCCCATCCATTAGACCATGAGTGGTGGTCTGGGCGCTAGTCTTTCGGATGAGACGATAAACCGAGGTCCCGTGTGTTACACAAAATTTTCAGCGCACGTAAAAGAACCCACGCAACAAGGGAGTTGTCCCTGGCAAAATTCTTAGAAAAAAGCCACTCTGATAGGAAAACAAATACAGTTGCAGACCAAAAAAAAAAAAAAAAAAAGAAAGGGTGGCGCTGCTCTTGTGGCGACGCGCTCTCCCCGGGGAGAGCAGCCCGAATTTCACGCAGAGAAATCTCGTGACTTAAAGTGGTATAAAATAAAATAAATAAATAAATAAAAAAGCTAAGAGTAAAGGATGCAACACCAAAAACAAACCTAACAAGACAAAGCAAACCCTGAAAAACAATTTTAAAAACCTATATGTATATGTATATGCATTCATAGACAAATAGATAGATAAGTAGATAGAGATATAGATAGATAAATATAGATAGATAAATAGACAGACAGATAAATAGACAAACAGATAAATAGATAAACAGACATACAGACATACAGGCAGACATAACCTCTAAATCCCTCATCCACCTCACCCCAATCCGCAATTTCAGCTTTCCAATTCCTCTCCTTTATTTTATTTCTTTCATCATCCGAAGTCGGAAAGTGGCTACCTTGGTGGTAGCCACAAACGGTTGCGCACGCAAAATCTCACCATTGGTGAATCTGAGAGCTCTCGCCCACGAACAAGAAAGAAAGAAACAAAAACCCCCAAACCCACTTCACCTCTTTCAAAGAAATGAGAACGTGCAGGAAGCATAAAGCAGCTTTAGCCAGAGTTCTCTCTCTTTCACCAGTTGCACTGCGTGAGTACCTGATCTGTGCCATTTTTGTTTTCTTTGTCGATGTAGCTGCTTGTGAAATGTGCGGGTTTCCTTCTCCTGTCGTGGGTTCTGTTTGTTTGTTTGCTTTTTTTTGTGTGCAGTTCTTTTGTTCTGCTTTCTTGCATTTCGTGCTTTTTTTCTGTTCTTTTCTTTCTAATTTTGTTTATTTTCTTACTTTTCTTGATGTTTAAAAAAATTTTTTTGCTTGCACGTTTCTTTAATCATCTATCAGTATATCACACTTTCTTTCCTTATGTGGTTCTGTGTCTACCTGTTTGATTTTCTTTATTTTTTTTTTAAACCATTTCGTAAGTCTGCTATCGATCAGTTAATACTTCGGCTAAGAGATTGTGGACAGTTTATTTAATTTATTGTTCCTCGCCTGGGGCTCCGAGGTTCACCAATGGTCATTCTTAGCCAGTGGTTGACACATATTAATTTGAGTAAATGTCTCTTTGATTTAAAAGCATAAGTTATCTATTATCCATAAAAACGTTTTGTTTTTTCTCTCTAAATTCCAGATAATATAATTTACCATGCTATGCATTGAAACGAACTCGTCAAAGCAGATCTAAGCACCCCCCAGCCCCCTCCTTCCCCACCCTTCTATAGTATTCATGGACACCAGGGTCTACTTTCTCGCTACACGCACAATAGCCGAGTTCCCAAGAGGTAGCCTACCCATGCCCTTATCTCCCTCCTCACTGGCCATGTCCAGCGCTTTGTCAGGTACCGGTGTCAGCACTGAGTCAAGGCCTACAGTAGAGTGTTGTTATGCTTCGGAATATGATGTTGATATTGTCTTCAACCATGTCGAGGTTTTAGAATACCATCCTGTACTCTCTTTTAAAGGCCCAAACCTTCTAAACACAGAGGTACTTGAAAACTTCCATTATACACAAACTACTCATCCAGTGTTCATAATTATGTCCCCACGTTGATTTCCAGGTGTGATGAACAAACCAGCGTTCATATTCTGGCTGACCCCTCTGTGTCACGTTGGAGAATGCCCAACAGCAACAGATATGCTCCACAGTGAGCAAGAACTACAAACACGTCAAAACAGTTAGCGTGACCTGTCGTTGGGAATTTATTGCTGGCCTATCAGGCTGACGTATCTGCTGCTGGCTCAAGATGGGGCAGGGTTCCCAGTGACAGTGTCAGGCAGGCCCGTCACTCCTCTCCTCACCTCTCCATCCCCACCACTTCAAAAGCTCGCCGAGGCCTGATAAGCTCGACAGGTGATTTGCAGCTTAATGGAAGAATTTGGAGAAGAGAGGAGAAGGTAAGGGTGAGGGTAAGGAGACAGGAAAAGATGAGTTGAAGAAGGTAGGGAAAGCATGCAAGTAAAGATAAGTATCCTGATGAGATAGAAATCAAGTCTTTCTCTTTAAAAAAAAAAAGTAAACGTAAGTTAAACGTACTGGGGAAGAAAAGGTCGTTTCCATCATGATGAGTTAGGCTGAAGGCCTGGAGCAGACAAACAGCCCTGCGGAAGATTCCTGACCAGATAGGGAGGCAGGGGGGCGGTTGAGTTACAGCACTGTAAAGGGAAAGGAATTAGTTTGTGAAAGTGGCATTATGGGCTGTTTTGGAGAAAAGGAAGTGGAGTGGGTGGGCAGAGCCTGGCCTAGCAGAGCCTAGCCGGAATGTACTTTCCTTAAAGACTTGGTGCTGTAAATATCATCAGGGTTCTGCTGCATAAATTCGACTTTCCACTGGCGCGAGACACTTTAGCACACATTAAAACTTTGAGTAGGGGCACAGCTGCAGCAGAAACAGCAAAAGCCACACCAACAATGACAGCACAGAAACCATGCAACACTAACTACAAATAGAACAGCCTCTTTTGCGCTCTCAGAGGCTGCAACATACCTAAACCATCATAGTATCCAAAGATGAAATTAGGTTCTGCATAGATCTTCCTGCTTTTTTTTTTAAGGTCAAAGAATACATATCTGGTAAGTTGGCGTCATCTTTATCACTACCTGTCACCAGCCTATCTTCTACAAGAAGTAGATGAGCTGTAATCTTGTGCACAAAATATTCTAGGTTACCATAGCAACTTTATCCATTATAACATTAATCAATTTTGAAAGACAGTGGGGTACAGGGAGGGATTGGCTCCAATATTCACTCTAAAGGAAAAATACTCGCAGAGACTCCTTAATGGAGACTTGCACCTTTTCCTTCATCACGATATCATTAGTCTAATGCTCATACCACAAGGCTGTCAGGCCCCCATGCACTCACAAACACTTTTGCATTGTCATGTTAATAGTGTCCTTTGCCGTTTACTTTCCTGCCTTTGCCTCTCACTCCCAACCTCCGTTTTCAAGGGACAGAAAAAACATGAAGGATCCCACATGAACTATGTTTTGATGCTATCACTGGATGAAATCAATGTGAACAGCGCTTGTCATTCAGGAAATCATAAACGGTTCTCCCCTGTCAGTCCTTGTGAAGGAACATGTTGGAACAAAACAACAGTAAATCACGAGGCAGGATTTGTTCC
>CM054134.1:122006209-122031209 GCA_028751875.1 Rapana venosa
AACCTATGAGTATCTTTCTATTTTTGTTTCTCCCTCCCCCCTCTCTCTTCCCTGGTTTCCTCTTTCTATATCTCTCGTCTCTCTCTCTCACTCCTCTCTCCCTCGCTTTCTCCTCCTCCCTCCCCCTCTCTATCCCCCCCCTCTCTTATATGTGTCTGAACTTCGGAGTCTCTCTCTCTCTCTCTCTCTCTCTCTCTCTCTCTCTCTCTCTCTCTCTCGTCTGTCTGTCTGTCTGTCTGTCTGTCTGAAGTTAATATCACTTCCGACTCCACTCCCCACAAAACATTCGGATGAGACTATAAACCGAGGTCCGGTGTGCGAACGCACGCAGAACATCTTGCACACACGTTAACACCCGTTTCGCTTTTCAGAAGAGTAGGCCATTGTGTACTGGGGGGAACAGATGACAAAATTTACAAAACTGCATACACACGGGGACTGGATGTAAGAAAGCACACGAGTGCTTGTTCCATTATCCTCGAAATAAAATGAATAAAATAAAATAAATAAAGTCTCTCTCTCTCACTGCTTTTATTTTGTCATTTTCTTTTTTCGCATGTTTCTTTCAAGAAAGCTGTCTCTGTATCTCTGTCCTGATTCATTGTCTTTTTCATTTCTTCATCTTTACCTCTGCCTCTCTCTCTTTCACTTAATGATGTTAAGAATCTCACATATTATAGGTTTCATTTCTTTTCATTTTAACGTTACTCTGAAGAATCTGTTTTATGGGTACTCTGCCCTTTTGCTTTGAAAGTAAAACTGTCTTGCAGGGCTACCTACCTGATGGGTAGAAAATAGTCCGTTTATTTGTGTGCGTCAGGTATCCTACCTCTACTCTTTCAAGCAGCGGTCGTTACAGCGAAAGTATTGTCAGATATACACGTCTGTTCAGTGTAGTTTATGGGTTCATTTAAAGTAACAGAAGGAGGGAATGGCTGTTTGAATTAGAGAAAATCTGAGGTCTTCTGACGTGTAGAAGATGTATGCTCCTTTTCTCTGAGAAGACAAATAAAAGACTAAGGAAAGTGCTTCTAGAAAAACAAAGGTACAGACTGTAGAAAATGTTAAAAAATGGAAAGAATAGCCGGAAAAGCCCCCCGCCCTCCAAAAAACCAACAGCCCAAACCAAACACCCCCCCCAAAAAAAACCCCCAAACAAACCCCACAACAACAACACAAAGCTAGTTAAACAGATTGTCTTTAGCGAAGAAACTTCTTTTAGTAAGTATTGGTCCTTTAATAATCTGCATTGATTTATTAGAAGAAACATCCTTTTAGCAAACCCTATGATTCTTTCATTTCTGCTTAGTCCTCCTTTGATTTCTACAATGTCTTAAGAGAAGAAACACCCTTTCAGCAACTACGCTGGCCCTTTAATTTCTGCATTGGCTTAAGAGAAGAAATTTCTTTTAGCAAGTGTTTTAGTCCTTTAATACCTGCTTAGTCCTTCGAGTATAAAAGCCTTTTAGCAAGTGGATTTGTCCTTTGATTTCTGCATTGTCTTTAGAGAAGATACCTTCAGTTAGCAAGTGCTTTGGTCTTTTAATCTCTGCACTGGAGGGGAGAGGAGGCAGGTGTGTGCCATCCGGCTCACCACTTCTGCATGTCCCGTTGGTGCTGCCTTTGACTGCCTAAACCCAGGAAAAACCATCTCTAACATCACGAAATTAGATGCTTCGTGGCACAGGGGTTTTGTGTAAGAAAGCCTTGAAATAAAATCTTACCTCAACGGTACCTCTCCTCAGTAGACAAGTCATTATTTATGTTCTTCATTATTTTTCTTTTCTAGACCAGAACTGACTGGAACAGTTTTTAGGTTTCTCTATCATAGTTTTAAAGACTCCGATCGTCAAAATCAAGATTCGTGAGATTGGTCTGTCAGGTAAGGGCAACGGTGTTCCCATAACTTATTCTAATAACTATTATACCTTCGTTGGAGAGCGAGATGTCAGAGACCTCAGATTCTCCAGGGGCCAGCATATTGAGGGCGGCGCCCATCTCCTCTCCCTCGCTGCTTAACCTTCCCTGACCCTGAAGAGGGCAGGTAAAATTTGGTGAACTGGTGGACTGTGCTGAACTCAAGGTGCACAAACCGTCATCCACCCACTTGGCAACCTCACTCAATGCTGTGCTAAGGTAGAAGTGCAGACATGTCTACAAATCCTCTTGTTCTTTACTTTCATGGCAAGGAAATTGGCGTGGAAAAATATAAGATTCTGTAAAGTTGCTGACTACAGCAGCATACTTCTCCGTCTTGTACCTATGAGCTTACCTCACTCCATTTTGACATGAACTGGTAAGTTCAATCACAACGACTTGTTTTGAAGACTGGGAGTGGACTTCTAAATTTCAAGCCACTCTTGATAGTGTGAACTACTTAATCATCCTCACCTGTCTCACCTGTCGGCATCACCGAGTTCCGTGTTGGCTGCCACACCCAATAATAATGACATGGTCCTTCTTCTCCAACCTGCTTAGTATTCACCAATAATAACGACATGGTCCTTCTTCTCCAACCTGCTTAGTATTCACCAATAATAATGACATGGTCCTTCTTCTCCAACCTGCTTAGTATTCACCAATCATAATGACATGGTCCTTCTTCTCCAAACTGCTTAGTATTCACTTGAAAAAGTTTGGATCTTGGGTGAGGAGACGAACCTGAGAAAATGAAATATGAGAAGAAGTACTCTGATGCCACATAGAGAGCTTAGGTGTTTTTGTTTAATACTATCTTTAACTACTTGGCGCTTGTAGTAATAAAACAAATACAGTACAGCAGAAATTAGTGTGAGTTTCATGTGTCATGTATTGTAAGAGATGTTGTGTGAACATTGCAAAGGCTACATTTGAACATAACAGACTGACACGTTGATATTGAACGTGTGTGTCTGAGAATTATGGAAAAAGCACCCATGTGCTTATTTACATCTAGTCCCCTTATGTATGTAGTTTTGTCAATGTTGTCATCCATTCCCATCGGCACACAATGGCCTACTCTTCCGAAAATCGGAACGGGTTTTATCATGTGCGCATGATGTTCTGCGAACGTTCGCACACGGGGCCTTAGTTTATAGTCTCATCCGAAGGACTTTTGGGGGAAGTGGAGTCGACACTGATGTTAACTCCAGAGGAAAAATCCTCTTGAACGAGATTCGAACCCGGGTCAGCAGATGTGTGTATGTGTGTGAGTGTGCTCACATCTCCCGCTCTCACCTTGTCTCTTATGTTCTTTTTCTTTTATTTAACACCTACCTTTCTTTCTTGTTTATAGGGATTTGTACATGGGGAAACTGCACCACACACACACACACACACGCACGCACGCACGCACGCACGCACACACACTCGCACGTACGCACGCACGCATTCATGCACACAGTCACACACTCACACATTCAAATTGTAATCCTATATTACCCCCAAAACAGAAGAAATTTACATAGGTGACAGGCAGAGGATTCAAATTCAAAGGACAAAGGGAACAAGTAGCGAACATGTTATTACAGAGCTTACAGCACCGTACACAGTCTACACATGCCGCCCTCTGTACAAACAACACAGACATGCCTACAGAAATTTCACATTAACGTGCACGCGCACGCACATGCGCACATGCACACATGCCCACATGCACACATGCACACATACACACACATGAGCGCGCACACGCGCGCGTGTAGAGGAATAATACCATTCTGAATCATTCTTTGAAAACAGACCCCGCGCACGCACGCACGCACACACGCACACACACAGACACACACACAGACACACACACAGACACACACACACACACACACACACACACCACACACACACACCACACCCACACACCACACACACACGCACACAGACACACACACTACACACACTCTCTCTCTCTCTCTACACACACACACACACACACACACACCACACACACACACACACACACACACACACACACACACACACACACACACACACACACACACACGCACGCACGCACGCACGCACACACGCCACACACAGACACACAACACAACACACACACACACACACACACACACACACACACACACACACACACACACACACACACTCACACACACACACACACGGGATAGCCTGGTGGTTAGAGTGATGTATTCGTGATCTGCTGACCCGGATTCGAATCTCGTTCAAGAGGATTTTTCCTCTGGAGTTAACATCAGTGCCGACTCCACTCTCCCTTAAAGTCTATCGGATGAGACTATAAACCGAGGTCCTGTGTGCAAATGCACGCAGAACATCTTAAGCACACGTTAAAAACCCGTTCCGCTATTCGGAAGAGTAGGCCATTGTGTGCCAGTGGGAACGGATGACAAAATTTACGAAACTGTATACACACAGGGACTGGATGTAAACAACATTGAGGGCTTATTCCATCATTCTCGAAATAAAAGAATAAAATAAAATAAATAAAAATAACACACACAAACACGCAGATGAATAATACCATTCTGAATAATTCTTTGTAAGCAGACTAGATAAAAATATCAATTGTGTAAAAGGAAACACTGACTTTGGAAATATGTCATCATTTCATCCTGAAATCAGCAACTCCATAATAATAGAACAAAGAAGAAAAGAAACACATGAATAAACAACAAACACTTCCCTTAAAAAAAAAAAAAATCACTTAACACGTCCATTTTTCTTTGGTGCAATTCCTAACTCCTTGCTAGCAATGATGGTTCCATCTCATCAAGATACGTGCCAATCTGAACTTGGCTGTGGTCATTGATTGTTCTCTTAAGGAGACTGGGGAAAAGAAAAGAGCACCTTGTCTCTTACGCCCTCATTTATCCATCCTTTATAGCTTACACCCAAACAAAGAAAGAGTCAATTAACCGGAATTATCAAGGCGAAGAAGAAAGCATCGTTTTAACAATGACGGCACGGTTGACACAGGTTGTGTTTTTATGTCTGACAGCGGAGAGCTGTTAAAGGCACTATTTACAACGATCACGGGGTGATCAGGTTTCAGTGGGAGACACATCCTGTCTTCCACTTGGCTTGGTTCTGCCCTGGCAGTTCTTTGTGACTACTGTTGAATACCATGTCTGTCTGTGTCTGTGTGTGTGATTGTCCGTTGTGCTTCTATGTTTCAGTCTTTGTCTCTGTCGTCCATACTCCCCCTTCTCTCTGTCTCTATCTGTCTCTCTCTGTCTCTGTCTGTCTCTCCTCCTACTCCTTCTTCTTCTTTGGTTTTTTCATCACCTTCTTCTCTTTAGCTCTGTTTCTTTCTCTCAAGCTTTCTTTCTGCCTTCCTTCCTGTGGCATACCCCCTTTCCTTCTACCTTCACAATGGCTGCCTGTGTGCTTTTCACATGCATATTTGAACAAATCTGTCTTTGTCCAGCTTTCATAGCATGCAGGTCATGTGCCTTTGTCCACACTCTTTATCAGGTGAGTTAAGCAACATATATGTTATTTTACTGGAGTTTGGTTGTGGTATAGGCATGTGCAACTAGTTATTATACAATTTTGCCACCCCCCTCCCTATTCTTTGCTACCCTTCCTATCCCCTTTCCCATTATGTGAGATTCATGGAAACCAGGATCTATTAGCCCCACAGAAAAGTATAGAGTTGCAAAATAGACACTTAGCACCTGCCTTTATTTTACACTGTGGGATAATAAATGGCTTCAAAGGCTTCAACACATTTACCAGTGGCCTGTAGTATGAAATTTATTGCTCCATTATCAGCTGCAGTTATCTTTGCTGGCTGAAGATGGAGCGAGAAGCCTGGAGTGACAGTGTCAAGCCTGCCTGTCACTTCTCTCCTCAGCTCTCCACACTGCTTCAAAGACTCACTGAGGCCTGAAAAGCTTGGCACGTGATGTGAGACGTGATTGAAGATTTTGTGCAGGAAAGACGTAAGGTTAGAGTCAGGGTGTAAGGGGAGAGGGAGAGATGTGTTTAAAGGTAAAAGGAATGTGCAGGTAAAGATAGGCATTCTGATGAGATGGTAGTCACTGCATAAAATGACTTCATCTTAGTGAAAAGGAGACAAGAAGAAAAGAGGTTTCTTTCTTCACAAATTTACTTGAAGACTTAAAAGCAAGCCATGGAAAAGATATGTGATAAGAAATGAAAAAAATATATAGGGAGGTTTTCTGGTGATAGCACCACTGTGAAAGGAAGCAAAGCAATACGTTTATGAGCATGGTACAATGAAATGTTTTGAAAGCAGGAAAGAAGACAGAAGAAGAATTAAAGGGTAGATGGCAGGAGAAAAGAGATGACACAGACTAACAGAAATTGACACTCTTCTTTTTGTATGCGTGTATGTTCGCCCTTGTTCTTGCATGCACGCACACACACACACATGCCCACACACACACATGAACAAAGAAGATAAAGAATCAAAATAATGAACAGCAAACACTTTCCTTTTCTTTTAAAAAATCACTTAACAACCCCATTTCCTTTGGTGCAATTCCCAACTCCTAGTTTTCAATGATTCTGACACCTGATCAGGACACATGTCTCTCTGAATACTCCCCTCTAGTGATGCAGGGGCCTATCAGTAAAAATAACATCCTGCCTTCTGGAAACTCTGTGCCAGGAATTCCCTCATTTTCCCCCTCTCTTTGTTACTGCATTGTTCCGTTTCTTCTTGTCACCTCTTTCTCATCTATTTTCTGCATTCTTGGTCTATTCCACTGCTTTTTTGCTAAAAAAAAAATTCTTCCCCACACTAAAGTCAGATGTGCTGGGCCTGACTTGTCAAGCAATCAACGGTAGTGTGATGCATTTTTGCTCATATGATGACAACAATGACTTGCTGTATAAGCATTCTAGAAAGAAGAAAAAACTGAATGTAGCTGTGGTCAATGATTTTTTCCCCCGTAATGACGCTGGTGAAAACAAAATAGCACCTTGTATCTTTCACTGTCCTTTGTTCATCCTTTATACTTTACAGCCAAACAAAGAAAGAAAGAAGAATCAATTAACAGGAAATATCAAGGCAGAGGAGAAAGCATCCTTTTAACAATTAGTGTAGGGTTGACAGGTGTTGTGTTTTTATGTCTGACAGTGTAGAGCTGTTAAAGGCAATATTTACAAGGGCTTGGTGGTGATCAGGTTTCAGTGTGAGATACCCCCTGCTCTTGACTTGGCTCTGCAATGACATTTCTTTGTGACTGCTGTTTAATACCATGTCTCTCTCTCTCTCTGTCTCTCTCTCTGTGTGAAGTCTGAAATCTTTATTTTCTCACTCTATTTCTTTCTCTCATGTTCTTTCTTTCTGCATTCCTTCCTGTTGCTTTCCCTATTTATTTCTTCTTTCTTTTAACAAGCATACTTGAACGCATTTGTCTTTGTTCAGATTTCATACCATGTAAGTCACGCATCCTAATTCCTTAAAAGATAGACTATGCAATATAGATATTGTTTTATAATTTAATCTGGCTTTGATAAAGGCATGTACTGTTACCATGCAGTTTCAACCCCTTTCCCCTTCCCTTGTGCTTAACTTCCATCTCCCTCCCCTTTCCCTTTAGGTGAGGTTCACTTGAGTCTCTACCCATTAGCCCCCACTGAAAAAATATAGAGCTGCTAAAGAGACACTTAGCACCTGCCTTTATTTAACACTGTGGGCTGATAAATGACTGCAAAAGGCGTCAACACATTTTCCAGTGGCCTGTGGTGTGAAATTTATTGCTCCATTATCAGCTGCAGTTATCTGTGCTGGCTGAAGATGGAGCGAGAAGCCTGGAGTGACAGTGTCAAGCCTGCCTGTCACTTCTCTCTTCAGCTCTCCACACTGCTTCAAAGACTCACTGAGGCCTGATAAGCATCGCACGTGATCTGAGACTTGATTGAAGATTTTGAACAGGAGAGATGGTAAGGTGTAAGGAGTGAGGAAGAGGCAATTTCAAAAAGTGAACAGAATGTGCAGGTAAAGATAGGTATTCTGATGAGATGGTTGTCACTGCCTCATAAAGGGGAGATGGCAGGAGAAAATAGATGACACAGCCTTACAGAAATTGACACTCTTCTTTTTGTGTGCATGTAAGTTACTCACATGCACATACACATGCGCGCACACACACACATGTGCATGCTCATGCACGCACACACACACATGAACAAAGAAGATAAAGAAACAAACAAATGAACAGCAAACACTTTTGATTAAAAAAAAGAAATCACCTAACAGCCCAACTTCCTTTGGTGCAATTCCCAACTGCTAGATTTCAATTATTCTGACATCTTATCAAGATACACAGTAATAAGAATGTACCCTTGTAGCGAAGCTGGGGGCCTCTCAGTATAACATTGTAGCATGGCATCTTCTGGAAATTCTGTGCTAGGAATTCCCTCTTTCCTATCCCTCTTTTAGTTTCTGCCTTGTTTCTGTTATTCTTGTCACCTCTTTCTCATCTATTTTCTGCATTCTTGGTCTACTCTACTACCTTTTTCTAAACAAAAATTCTTCCCCACACTAAAGTCAGATGTGCTGGGCCTGACTTGTCAGGCAATTAACGGTAGCATGATGCATTTTTGCTCATATGATGACAACAATGACTTGCTGTATAAGCATTCTAGAAAGAAGAAAAAACTGAATGTAGCTGTGGTCAATGATTTTTTCCCCGTAATGACGCTGGTGAAAACAAAATAGCACCTTGTATCTTTCACTGTCCTTTGTTCATCCTTTATACTTTACAGCCAAACAAAGAAAGAAAGAAGAATCAATTAACAGGAAATATCAAGGCAGAGGAGAAAGCATCCTTTTAACAATTAGTGTAGGGTTGACAGGTGTTGTGTTTTTATGTCTGACAGTGTAGAGCTGTTAAAGGCAATATTTACAAGGGCTTGGTGGTGATCAGGTTTCAGTGTGAGATACCCCTGCTCTTGACTTAGCTCTGCAATGACATTTCTTAGTGACTGCTGTTTAATACCATGTCTCTGTCTCTGTGTGCGGTGTGTTGTGTGTTGTGTGGTTGTGGTGTTGTGTTTGTGTTGTGTGTGTGTGTGTGTTTAGTGTTTGTGGTGTGTGGTGTGTTGATGTGTGTCTGTGTTGTGTGTTGATGTGTGTGTTGTGTGTGTTGTGTTGTGGTGTGTGTCTGTGTGTGTGTTTTGTGTGTCGTTGTGTTATAAAGCCTGAAGTCTTTCTGTTCTTTGTCTCTCTTTCTCTATCTCAAGTTCTTTCTTTCTGACCTCCTTTCGGTGGTTTTCCCTATATTTTCTACTTCCATATTGTACACATGTGTGCTTTTTACATGCATACTTGAACACTTTAAAATTTTGTCTTTGTTCAAATTTCATAACATGGAACTAACCCGTCCAAATTCCTTAAAAGATAGATTATTCAGCAGATATATTATTTTGTACTTTAATCTTGCTCTGATATGGGCATATATAGTCACGATGCAATTTCAACCCCTTTCCCCTTCCCTTGTGCTTAACTGCCATCTCCCTCCCCTTTCCCTTTAGGTGAGGTTCACTTGAGTCTCTACCCATTAGCCCCCACTGAAAAAATATAGAGTTGCTAAAGAGACACTTAGCACCTGCCTTTATTTAACACTGTGGGCTGATAAATGGCTGCAAAGGTGTCAACTCATTAAAATTTTATCAGTGGCCTGTGGTGTGAAATTTATTGCTCCATTATCAGCTGCAGTTATCTGTGCTGGCTGAAGATGGAGCGAGAAGCCTGGAGTGACAGTGTCAAGCCTGCCTGTCACTTCTCTCTTCAGCTCTCCACACTGCTTCAAAGACTCACTGAGGCCTGATAAGCATCGCACGTGATCTGAGACTTGATTGAAGATTTTGAACAGAGTGACGGTAAAGTTAGAGTAAGGGTGTAAGTGGAGAAGGAGAGATGAGTTCAAAAGAAAAAAAAAAGTGCAGGTAAAGATAGGTATTCTGAACAGAAAGAAGTCAATGCCTCAAAAAGAACTTCACCTGAGTTAAAAGCAGATGGAAGAAAAGAGGTTTCAACATCATAAATTTAGATGAAGAATTGAAAGAGAGGTATGGAAAAGATATGTTATGATCAGATAGGAAAAAAGGCAAAGTGAGATTTTCAAGAGATAGCGCCACAGTGACGGGAAAGAAATGAGTTATGAGCATGATAGAATCAACTTTCTGGAAGGATGAGAAAGAGGAAAGAAGAAGTACTAGAGGATTTATTTATCTATTTATTCTTTTATCTTGACGATAATGGAATGGGCACTTAGTGTGCTTTATTTTCTACATCCAATCCCCATGTGTAAGCAGTTTTAAAAAGTTTTTCATTCATTCCCACCAGCACACAATGTCATATTCTTTCGAAAAGCCGAACACGTTTTAAAGTATGTGCAAGATGTTCTGCGTGCGTTCGCACACGGGGCCTGGTTAATAGTCTCATCCGAAGGACTTTGGGGGCAGTGGAGTTGGCTCTGATGTTAACTCCAAGGGAAAATATCTCCTTGAACAGGATTCGAACCTAAGTCTGAAGATCATGAGCGTGATGCACATCACTCAAACCAACCAGAGTATCCCATACCCCCATTGATGGCAAGAGAAGAAAGTAGATGACACAGCCTAACACAATACTACACTCTACATTTGTGCACGCTTATGCTCGCTCACGCGCTTGCAAGCACACATACATGCATACATAGACGTAAATACATGATGTCCATTGACACACTTACGTACAGGCATCCATGCAGATAGTATGCAAGAGAGAGCTGCATCCTTCTGTTCTTATGTCTATGTTGAATACCTGATATGTTTCGACTGTTTTCTGGCGTAGACAGTGTCACAGCCTGCCTTACCATAGAGTTGCCATGTATTGCCATGATATCTCTACCTCCTTGTTTATCGTTGTTTGTCATGTCCCCCCTGATATTTCTACAATCTTTACACTCTTGATTTATCTTATTTCACTTTTCAACTATTTGAGGCAATTTTGTTCAGACATAGCCCATTTGTACACATAAGTGGTGGCGTACTCATATAAACATTGTTTGTGGTACTCATTTCAAGTATTGGTGTGACGTTGTTCTGATCGAATATAATTTTGTTTAAAACAAATCCACATTCTATAAATATTGTTGTGATGAATATTTTAAACCAAGGCTTTTGGTCGATACGACGTGTGATTACACACTATGTTTCCCAACAGCAACAGTAGCAGAAACGATAACAACATCACAATGCATGCAGCATTAACAAAACAAGAGCTAATGCAACTTTCAGGGAGCACAGCATACCTGGGGTGGCTAGATGTTACAAAATGGTAGTCAGGTACTGCACAGATTCCCATGTTCATAGTACTGACCCTCCATTTTCTCTGTGGCTCTAGCTCAATCACACACACACACACACACACACACACACACACACACACACACACACACACACACACACACACACACACACACACACACACACACACACACACACACACACACACACACACACCACTCAAACACACACGCACACACATATAAGTCCTTAGGATGAAACTATAAACTGAGGTCCCGTGTCCGAACGCACGCAGAACATCTTGCGCAGACGTTAAACCCTGTTCCGCTTCTATTAAGAGTAGGCCATTGTGTGCCTGTGGGAACAAATGACAGAATTTACAAAACCACATAAACACGGGGACTAGATGTAAAAAAAGCACATACGTGCTTATTCCATTATCCTCGATATAAAAGAATAAATAAAAATAAATAAATAAATAAAACACAGACACACACAGATACAGAGACACAGACATAGACACACACACAGACACACACACATACACATACACACACCATGTGCAAACGCAAGCAGAACATAGCACACGTCAAAATCCGTTCCGCTTTTCGAAAGAGTAGGCCATTGTGTGCCAGTGGGAATGGATGACAAATTTGACAAAACTGCATATACACGGGAACTGGATATTAAAAAAAAGCACATGAGTGCCTATTCCATTATCCTCGAAATAACAGAATAAATAAACACACACACAAACACACGCGCGCGCGCACGCGCGCTCTAACACACACACACATATACACACACACACTCTTTGCACAGCCACTTTGATTGTAAACTTCACTATTCAACCATTACGCCGTCCCCTACTTTTCTACAAATCCTCCTTTTTCACAAGAAAGGAAAATATTGATGATTCTAAGTGACAGTCTGTCTTTTATATTGTGGATCAGTGGAATCAATGTTAAATGCACTACACCATGCGTTGTCCCTTCCCTGTCAGTCTCCCTGACTCTGGCATAGAGAACAAATCAGAGCAAAGCGGCAGTAAAACACCAGGCATCATTTATTCAATGGCTTCCTTGTCACTGTCAGTGGCTAGTCAAAAGCAGTCTTGAAAAATGCAAGCCTGTTAAAATTCGCTGGTGAAATTTCTAACGGGCGTAACTCCTTCCCTCCCCCTTGTAGCGATACTTTGTAGTGAGCTGCATTAAAACGTGGGTGGTTCCTTTACCTGGTCAACCCAAGCGGTGTCTGCTTATTTTAGTCTTTATCTGTCTTTGTGTCTGACTCTTTCTATATGCCTGTCTGTTTGTCTCAGTTTTCTATCTGCATCTCTCTCTCTCATGTTGTTAGTATATATGTGTGTTGTGCCCATTCATCGCCCCACTGTCCCCATGTGAATGGGCATATTTGCTTAACACATTAAACCTTTTTCATTGTCATTGTCATTGTCATTCTCTCTCTCTCTCTCTCTCTCTCTCTCTCTCTCCTCTCTCTCTCTCTCTCTCTCTCTCTCTCTCTCTCTCTCAATATCTTTTACACTTAGATACCTACTGCTTTAGAGTTGCTGTGTCACAGGTGAGATGTAATGTTTTACCACTCAACAACAATGTACATCGATATAGTGCACAGAATCAGAAGAAACAATGTCCATTTTGTAAACCCAAAGTTGAAAATGAAAAGCATTTCCTTTATGAATGTTTTGTGTATAATGATTTAAGAATTAAATTTTTAAGGGATTGTGTTGATACACCTTTGCATGATCTACTTAAAGCAGAAAACAGTAACAAAAATTACTGCCTGTCTAAATATATATTCCATGCCATCAATAAGAGAAAAAGTTTGTTGTATTAGGATATTTACATCATAAGCGAAGATACGGTCATCGTTTTGTTATGATTCTGAAAAACTATATGTATATTGATTTTATCCAGACATAAGGAAGGTACACTTAGATCAAAATAGTGAATTGTGTTTGATACATATGTATTTTTATGTATTTGTGCTTTGTCTTCATTATTTCTTTCACTGAAAGTGAGCTTGGTATTATGTATGTTATCCGGTTTTTCCCCACTCTGTGGCATTGTCAATTTCTTCTACGCCAACCATGTATTATGGCCTAAGGCTGAGATACATTAAATTTCTGAGTTCTGAGTTCTCTCTCTCTCTCCCTCTCTCTCTCTCTGGATGTAAAAACCCCCCACATGGGCGCTTATTCATTATCTTCGAAATAAAAGAAGTTGTCATTGTCATTGTCATTGTCTCTGTCTCTGTCTCTCTGTCTCTATCTATCTCTCTGTCTTTCTGTCTGTCTGTCTCTCCCTGTGTGTGAATGCGTGTGCGCGCGCGCGCGTGTGTGTGTGTGTGTGTGTGCGTGTGTGTGTGCATGCGCACGCATGCGAATACACGCACAATGTCACGTGCGGTGCATATGCGTAGTTGAACGTATGTACACGGGTGAGAGCATGCAACAGGTATGTGTATGTGCGTTGCAGTGTGTCGAGGGTGCAGATGTTTCTCGTTTAAACGTGTTTTTCTAAGTCGCAGAAGGGGGGCCCCCATAAAATTTAAAGCAGAGATTGGCGGAAATAGAACAGTCATGCAATCTTAAGTGGATCGGTGGTCTAGAGGTAACGCACCTGCCTAGAAAGCCATAAGTCCGGGTTCCAAGTGTTTGGTGGCTCGATCCCCGTTTGTGCCCGAAACTTTTCCCTCATCCACTAGATCGTGAGTGGTGGTCTGGGTGCTAGTCTTTCGGATGAGATTAAAAAAACAAACCCAAGGTCTCGTGTACACCATGTTTTTAGCGCACATAAAAGAACTGAAGGCAACAAGAGTGTTGTCCTTGGAAAAAACAATCTGTAAAAATAGCGTTTTATAGGGAAACGAATACACATGCAGACAGGAAAAGAAAAAAATGTGAGGCACTGCTATTGTGGTGATCCATTCTCTCCGGTGATGACTGCCCGAATTTGACGCAGAGAAATCTGCAGTGACTTACAGTGGTATACAATACAAGACAATGCAATACAATACATTACAGTGCAATACAATACAGTACGACGGAACACAAGACAAGACAATACAATACAGTGCAATACAATACAGTACAACGGAATACAATACAATACAGTACAATACAATACAGTACAATACAATACAGTACAGTACAATACAGTACAACGGAATACAATACGATACAGTACAATGCAATATAATACAGTACAATACAATACAATACAGTACAATACGATACAGTACAATACAATACAGTACAATACAGTACAATACAATACAGTACAATACAATACAGTACAATACAGTACAGTACAATACATACAATACAATACAATACAATACAGTACAATACAATACAGTACAATACAATACAGTACAATACAATACAGTACAATACAATACAATACAGTACAATACAATACAATACAGTACAATGCAATATAATACAGTACAATACAATACAATACAGTACAATACGATACAGTACAATACAGTACAGTACAACGGAATACAATACAATACAGTACAATACAATACAATACAGTACAATACAATACAGTACAATACAATACAGTACAATACAATACAGTACAATACAATACAATACAGTACAATACAATACAGTACAATACAATACAATACAATACAGTACAGTACAATACAATACAATACAGTACAGTACAATACAGTACAATACAATACAGTACAATACAATACAGTACAATACAATACAATACAGTACAATACAATACAATACAATACAGTACAATACAGTACAATACAGTACAATACAATACAATACAATACAGTACAATACAGTACAATACAATACAGTACAATACAATACAATACAGTACAATACAATACAGTACAATACAATACAGTACAATACAGTACAATACAGTACAATACAGTACAATACAATACAGTACAATACAGTACAATACAATACAGTACAATACAATACAGTACAATACAGTACAGTACAATACAGTACAATACAATACAGTACAATACAATACAGTACAATACAATACAGTACAATACAGTACAGTACAATACAGTACAATACAATACAGTACAATACAATACAGTACAATACAATACAGTACAATACAGTACAATACAATACAATACAATACAATACAGTACAATACAATACAGTACATTACAATACAATACAGTACAATACAATACAGTACAATACAATACAGTACAATACAATACAGTACATTACAATACAATACAGTACAATACAATACAATACAGTACAATACAATACAGTACAATACAATACAGTACAGTACAATACAATACAGTACAGTACAATACAGTACAGTACAATACAATACAATACAATACAGTACAATACAGTACAATACAATACAGTACAATACAATACAGTACAGTACAATACAATACAGTACAATACAATACAATACAGTACAATACAATACAATACAGTACAATACAATACAGTACATTGCAATACAATACAGTACAATACAATACAATAAGTACAATACAATACAGTACAATACAATACAATAGAGTGCATTTTTTTCGTTCCTCGGCTAGAGCTCCAGGTTCACCAATGCAGAGATTTTTTCCTCATGCGACCGTTTTTGTCCATCACGAAAATAGCCCCATTTTCCATAGGAGATGTATGCTGAGTATGTTCCTGTTTCTGTAACTCACCGAACGTTGACAAGAACTACAGGGATCTTTAACATGCATATTTGATCTTCTGCATGCGTATATAAGCGAGGGGAATAAAGGCACTGGAAGGTCTGCACTTAAGGTTGACCTGGGAGATCGTAAAAATTCGCCACCTAGAATTCACTACATCCGCCGAGGTTCGAATCCACGACTTCATGGACCCATGGGATGGAAGTCGAATGGTCTTAACCACTGGGCTATGGGCCTGCCACACAATGCAAGGCTGGCCTTGGAGGAGATTGCCCCTTTCCCTCCACCATGACATTGTTCATGTACGTCCTCCAGATGCCTCTTCTGTGGCAGCCTAGCAATGGTTAGGCCACCTCTAGCAAAACGATGACTGTTGAAGCAAGATAGGAGTTTGTAAAACCCTCCAATCAAAGAAAAATATGAGCTAAACATTGCAAATGCCTGTAAGATTATTGTCCACTGTGCGAGAAATTATGATATGCAGGAAGGATTGCTGTTGGTATACTACTCGCAAAACATTCCTTATAACCATGAACACTTTATTTAAGTCAAGCGATAAAACTAGATTACAACACACACGAACACACACACACACACGCACACACACGCGCGCGCGCACACACACGAACACACACACACACACGAACACACACACACACACGCACACACGCGCGCGCGCGCGCACACACACACGAACTGACACACAAACCGACACCAAATATATTTATGCATTTATGATGTACCATAACAGGTGAGTAAAAGACATTAACGTCCACTAGAACAGAGAGGGAGGAAGGGATGGACACACACACACACACACACACACACATACACACACACACACACATACACACACACACACACACATACACACACACACACACACACACACACACACACACACACACACACACACACACACACACACACACACACACACACATTGGCACACTGGAGAGAGAGAGAGAGAGAGAGAGAGAGAGAGAGAGAGAGAGGAGAGAGAGAGAGAGAGGAGAGAGAGAGAGAGAGAGAGAGAGAGAGAGAGATGTAATGCTATATGCAAAATGCAAAATGAAAGTTTTAAGCTGTCACAACATGATGAATGCACAATATTCAGAAAATAACTTATGTATACATACTTATAATATCGTAAAACATACCCCATAACCGTTCATCTCTACGTCGTGTTCTGCTCTTGTATGGCTCTTTATTCTTGCGTTCTTCCTGTCTTTCTTTTCACCACATCTGTGACTCTTGTTTGTCTGTCTGTCAGTTAACGTTCCTTCTGTCTGTTTATCTGTTCTCTTTCCATGTCTGTCTGTGTGCCCTGCCTGGTTCTGTCTCTGTCTTTTCTCTCTGTGTCTGTCTCTGTCTATTTTCCTTCTTCGTCTTTCTGTATGGTATACTCTGCCTACTCTACTCAGTTATTTTCTTCCTGTCATCTCTCTTCTCTTTTTTTTTTTATAATCATCACCTGCACATTCGCAACAATGTGTATAAATGCATGCATATCTCTGTGTGTGCATGTGTGAGTGCGTGTGTGTGTGTGTGCATGTGTGAATATGTGTGTGCACGCATGCATGTGCGTACGTGCAGGCATGTTTACTAATAAGCAGTAGTGGATAGCCTCAAACGTGTGTGCAAGTACACACCAGTTCAGTGAATCTTTGTGCGTAGCTCTGCTGGTTTGTTACGCGAACTAAAAAGGTGGAGAAGAGAGGAATGGGAAGAAAGGGAGGGGGAGGGATGTAGTGGGAGAGGCAGTTGCGGTAATGAGCGAGTGGGGGGGGGGGGGGGGGGGAGGACCATCACTCAGGGGACCTGTCTTTGAGGTGACAGGTAGATAGGTAGATCCACGACTTGATCTCCACCTCCTGTCACTCACACTCACACAGGGGGCAAAGAGCGTCAACTAGCTCTTTTTGTCTGGTCACTTTTCTGTCTCTTGTGGGCTTTTTCCCTCTAGCTTTCTCTCGGGGACGGGATAGCCTAGTGGTTAGAACATTGCGCTCGCATTCTGACGACCCGGTTCGATTCTCGTTCAAGGGGATATTTTCCCCTGGAGTTAACATCAGTGCAGACTCCACTCTCCTCAAAAGTCCTTCGGATGAGACTATAAACCGAGGCCCCGTGTGCGAACGCACGCAGAACATCTTTGGCACACGTTAAATCCTGTTCCGCTTTTCGTACGAGTAGGCCATTGTGTGACGGTGGGAATCAATGACAGAATTTACAAAACCGCATACACACGGGGACTGGATGTAAAAAAGCACATAAGTGCTTATTCCATTATCCTCGATATAAAATTAAAAAAAAAAAAATCTCTCTTGGTCTCTCTGTATGTGGCTGTCTGTTTCTGTCTGTCCGTCTGTCTGTCTGCCTCTCACTCTGTCTCTCTGTTTTTTGTCTGTCTGTCTGTCCGTCTGTCTGTCTCATTTTATCCATTTCCACAGTGTGTGTGTGTGTAAGAGAGAGAGAGAGAGAGAGAGAGAGAGAGAGAGAGAGAGAGAGAGAGAGAGAGAGAGAGGAGAGAGAGAGAGAGAGAGAGAGAGAGAGAGAGAGACGCCCCTTACTCTTTTATTGTCATTGTTTCAATCTGGTGGTCAATTTACCTACATGTCTATGACAGTGTATGTACTATGCAGTGCCCTATATGTCATTCACGTGTCTCTCTCTGACTGTCTGTCTCTCTGTCTGTCAGTCTGTCTCTGTCTATCTCTCCATGCGTTGATGTATTATGCTCTTTAAACCTAAATAAAAAGTTTTCTTTATATACCCGCCTCTATGTTTCTTCTTTAAAAGACTTTTTTAAAGGATTATTTGCCCTTATCAATGATAATCCTTATTCACGGCAAGGTCTGATAAAAAAAATTATTACTTATCTGTTACCTTTCAAAATAAAGATTATACCCCCCCCTCCACACACATACACACTCACACACGCATACACACACGCGCGCACACGTGCAAACATGCAAGTACATGTACACACTCACATCTTGTGCACATGTTAAAACCTGTTTCACTTTTCAGAAGAGTAGGCCATCATATGCTTGTCAGACTGGATGACAAAATTTACAAGACCACATCGCATGGAGACTGAATGTAAAGAAACAAATGAGTGCTTATTCCATTATTCTTGAAATAAAAGAATACAAAGGATAAGCAGGCATACACACATCCGGTCGCGCGCGCGTGCGCGCGCGCGCGCACGCACACCACACACACACACACCACACACACACACACACACACACTTCCTTTCTTGTTCTATTGATATTCTTCTTATTTTGAGATTGTTGTCTTGGTGGAAAAAAAACAACAACAACAGATGTATTGTTGAATCAATGTATCATGTGGAAATAAACAGTTGACATTGACTCCTGTACTGATTGAAAACTAATACAGGAGACAAAAACTTTTTTCTTGTGCAAACTCCGAAATGGCCTTGTTGCTTTGGCTGTTTATTCCCAGCGTTTAGTGAGTCCTTTCACCTGATGAAGGCAAACGTCAACATGAGAACTGGACTTTAGTAAACGATCCTCCCCTTAATGAAGAAAAAACAAAAGACCCTGTCGTCTCTTCTCCTCCCCATTGTCCATCATTAATGACAAACGCCTGAACAAACAGAAAAGTCAATTAACCTGAGTTCTAGGGTGTGACAGAGAAGACGTTGTTTGAACAATGACTGAACCCTCGACACGTGTTGTGTTTTTATGTCTGACAGCGGAGAGGTGTTACCGGAATATTTATGGCAATCACATGGCGATCATATTTCATCATGGGACACCTCCTGTCATTAGTTGGCTCTGCCGCTGCATTTCTTTGTCGCCCTGCTGTCTTGAGACAGGGAATAGCGCAGACAGTTCTGGCTGTGTTAGTTCATTTGGGTGTCTCTGTGTCTCTGTTTTTCCCTCTTTCTCTTTTTCTCTATTTAACACTCTCTCTTCAGGTCTTTGTCTGTCTTTTTGTCCCTTGAAACATGCTTTTTTTTCCTTATCTTTGTGTAATCCTCCTTCTCTCTCTCCAGACCATTGTTTTTTTTAAAAATTTTAATATTTCCTTTATAACCAGTATACCCCCCCTCTCTCTCTCTCTCTCCATGTGCCTGTGGCAGATCAAAAATATTTAGGTTTAATGATCATCCCTTAAAGATCATTCATTCATTGATTATGTCTTATTACTTTAGCTTTCTTTTAGTCAAGCTGCCTGTGTACTCATATATTGACTGATAAAATAACCTTACAAGGTGCTACTTTGTGTTGGATAATTCAAAAGAGAATAACCAGGCATGTTGATGTGCTTTAAAGTCAAGTCAATTCAAGTCAAGTGAAAAAACTTCAGTCATCCCATGAAGGGCAATTGCAATACTGACAGACACATTAATACGAATCACAATCGCAATAATTTCTCTTGCCAGTCTTCAGTCAGTATATTGCATGCTATTACTTTCATTCCTATAGAGGTGTAGTAGATGCATAGTTATACGGGTTTTGCTTTGTTTGGGTTGTTTGTTTTTGTTGTTTTTACAACTGGGTGGTGCAGTAAACAGGTTTTTCTTTGTTCAATTACTTGCTATATACAGTCATATACTTTCTGAATAAGACTCTGTATCTCCAGTCATGTTATTTCAACTCCTCTATCCTCCCTCTCCAGAACTGCCTTATCAATCTCCCCCTTTTTACAAATTCTCTGGAGATGGACTCCACTAGTCTGGCTGATCACCATCCAGTTGCAAAGGAGACATTGAACACTTGCACCTAGTACACCTCTTTGGCTGATGAAGAAATCACAGGTGCATCAAAACATCTACCAGCGACCTGCTGTTTAAAAGTGCATTGCTTGACTATCAGGTTGATGTGTTAGCTGCTGGCTGAAGATGGAGCAAGAGGCCCCCAGTGACAGTGTCAGGCAGGCCCGTCACTTTTCTCTTCAGCTCTCCATCCCCACCACTTCAAAAGCTCACGGAGGCCTGATAGCTCGGCAGGCGATTTGCAAGCTGGAGGGAAGTTTTTGGACAAGAGAGGGTTGGGTTAGAGTGAAGGTGCGAAGTGAAGAGACGGGCAGGGGAGAGAAACATTGGAAAGGGAGAGAGTTGTAGTGGTGCAAGAAAAGATGGGCATTTTGAGGAGACAGTACTCAACGCTCTGAGAAAAAACGAACAAACAAACTTGTATTGGTTAAAAGCAAACAAAAATTAGAGGAGTTTCCGTCGTTTTAAACAAAGTTGAAGACTTGGAACAGACAGTCATGGGCAGATAAGTAAAGAAGAAGCAGTCAGGTGTCCGCACTTTGAAGGCAGACAGGAATTAGTCAGGTTTCCACACTGTCAAGGCAGACAGGAATTAGTCAGGTTTCCACACTGTCAAGGCAGACAGGAATTAGTCAGGTTTCCACACTGTCAAGGCAGACAGGAATTAGTCAGGTGTCCACATTGTCAAGGCAGACAGGAATTAGTCAGGTGTCCGCACTTTGCAGGGAAAGAAATGAATTTGTGAAAGTGATATTATGGATGTATGAGAGGGACGGAAGAGGGGAGAGGGCGTAAAAACAGCACGAAGAGATAATCGGCAGCAGAATCTTACAGAAAGCTTCTTTTACAGGTTTTTTTAAAGTCTCATAGTTATTCTCCCCCTTGGTACTGACTTCCTGCCATGATAAATGATTTTTTTCAAATATTATTATTGATTTTAAAGCGGGGCAGCAGTAGCAGTACCAGCAGTATGGTGTGGTACCGTCATCAACTAAGCACCTGTACCTTTATTTCAAGCAGCGTTTCTGAGCTGTTTCAGTGCCGCAGAGTGACGGCAAATGCGGCATCAGACTTCATGCTAACTGCATGCCACTCCCTTTTTCCTCGGTTCTGTGGTGTGCGATCACATACACTCATTCTGTTGCAATGATGAAAGCAACTCTTCAAACTAATCATGCGCCTTCCTTACACTCTAAATCGCCTTATCGTAGAAAAGAAAAACAGCTTTATGATTTGAATTACCCCCTCCATTCCGTTTTTGTCCTGTTACATATTAAATCTTCACTGAAATAAAAAGTCGTAAATTGTCTCCCCCTATCAGTGCATGTTAACTGGCGGTGCTGTTGAAAGTGCTGAAGCAAACAGCAGTAAACCACACAGGCCATGATTTATTCACCAGTCCCCTTGTCACACGGACAGTCCACAGTCTAAGGCAGCCATGAATAACGCATACATGTTAAAATTCTCTGCATGCTATTTCTAATAGGTGTGACTCCTCCCACTCTCTCTGAGAGTTGTTGGGTAAACAGCATTGAAACAGAAGAGAACTCTCTCGTTAAGACAAACGCTCTGTCCTTTCTTTCTTTTTACCTCTGTCTCACTTTGCCTCTGCTTCTCTCTGTCCCTTTCTTTATTTGTGGATGTTTGTTTTGAGGGACAGATGGTTTGGGAAGGGAGGGGGCGAGCCGACGCACACGTGCACACTTGCATAAGTGGATGCATGCTGATGGACATGTAGTTTTGCTGCAGCGTTTCAGTTGTAGGTGTCTTTGTGTATTTGGGCATTCTCACTTTAAAGGTGTATATATCGTTGCAAAGTCGGAGCCCTCTTAAAATTCAAAGCAGGTAAACTGAACAAAAACACACTAGTGCAAATACTTGGAAATATTTGTTTCCCTGATTTTTTTTGGTAGTGTTTAACAGCTTGACACTTTTTTCGGTCTATTACTTTAAGTAGGTCAGCTGCATTAATAATATTTTCTGCAAGATAAACCTGGTTTTTTGTTTTTTTCTGTTTTTTTTAAACTGTGCTTTCTGTTTGCTTTTGTCTTTCCTTCTTGTTTTCTGAAAACACTAAAGCTAATTGCAGAAACGTTAAGGATGTCAACACTCTTTGGAGGTTATGGTCCACCTATCTCTCTTTGTGTCTGTGTGTATGTCTATCTCTCTGACTGTCTGAGTCTGACTCTGTGCGTGCGTGCGTGCGTGGTGTGTGTGTGTGTGTGTGTGTGTGTGTGTGTGTGACTCTCCCTTCAAAAAACATTAAAACCTCACATATTTTGTCTGTATCTAAAGTTCGCCCCCAAAACAGTGTGTTTTATGACTGACTACCCAACCCCTTTTGCTCTAAAAGTGTAAAGGTCTTGCAGGAGAGCCTATCTTGATGGACAGGAACTAGTTCATCTATTTGTGTGCTTCACAAACCCTAGAAATACTGTTTCAAGTAGTGGCCACTGAACGTAAACTACAGTCAGCTAGCTCCAGGGGTCTGTTTAGGATGCTTTATGAAGACATCCACAGTAACATGAGATGGGAAATGACTGTTTGACTTAAGAAAAGTCTGACGTCTTTTGACGTGAAGAAGATGCACTTATGATTTTTTTGGATTAAAACGACCTGAGGTTTTCCTCCATAAAAAACACTGTGTTGTCTGAAAATTCAGAAAGTATAGACCGAATAAGAATGAACTTCCAGGGAGAACTACAGAGTGGAGGTTTAGGAAAGGAGCGTGGGTCTATCCCATGTTTTGGTCTTTGACCTGTGTCACTCTATGGGACTAGACTTCATCTCGATCATGACTTTTAGCTACTTTTCAACGATTGCCACTTTCCTCTGTAAACCCTCTATGGGACCCATGCCTTAAAGATAGATGGTTGGTACTTCGAAGCCAAGTTTCTTTATTTCAGATTCTTCAGGCAGTAAGCCACATGGAAGCCTGCAGTTAACATTTTGCCCATTATGATTGACTTTTGTTCTCTTTAACCAGGTCCAAAGAGCATATTTTAGTGCTTGTTTTATTGTTGTACAGTTCACGTTCTTTCCCTACCAGAAACGGAGTTGCTTTACAAGGTGATATACAGATGCCACTACAGATGTCCTTGCTCCATTCTCCATGACGACGACACTAGCTTGAAAGCTTGATTTTCTTAAGTTTCTGCCATGACTGACATACGTTTCAGTGTAATAATGGTACACCTCCTCTACTGCAATTGTATAGGGCACCGTGAGCTCAGTCACAATTGCTTGTTCTAGTGACTGTAAGAGAAGTTTTCTGTTTATCTTTGATCACACTTATGGCATAATTTCTGGGTGGCCTTTTCATTAAGGGAGCACTGTAGCCCAGTGATTAGTTACCCAGTGGACCTTCCCTCTGTGCATTGGATGACATAGCTTTGCCCCCGTCTGCCATGAGGCACGTTGTCATGGACTCTGCTGGAGGAGCATGGCCTCTGCCAGTTCTGAAGGCATCTGCAACCTCTTTGAACAATGCTTATACCCACATATTCATCTTCTTTGGCATACAGTTATTTTACACGAGCTCAAAATATGTTCCACTGTTTTTCTTTTAAGGGAATCCTTTACCTGATCAAGAAACTCCTCAACAACAACAACTTGGCTTTAGTAAACGAACCTTCTATTAATGAGACTGGGCAAAACAAACCAGCTTCTTGTTGCTTTTTCCCTCTCCTTTGTCCATCGTTAATAATGAACACTGAAACAAAAAAACAGTCAGTTACCTGGAGTTTTTCAGCAAGGAGGAAACCCTCATTTCAAACAATGACTGAACCCTCGACACGTGTTGTGTTTTTATGTCTGACAGCGGAGAGGTGTAACCGGAATATTTATGGCGATCACATGGTAATCATATGTCATCATGGGACACCTCTTGTCATTAGTTGGCTCTGCCGCTGCATTTCTTTGTTACTGCTGTTTAAAATGAATACCAACAACAGTTTTTCTGTCTATATCTGTCTTTCTCTTTCCATGTCCTTTCTTCAATGCTTTTCTCTTTCTTTTTATTTCTTCTTAAAACACATTCTACAGCTTCCCTTTTCTTCAAAGCAAGTTCTGGAACAAAGGAGTATGTGAGAATGATTCTGTTTAGTAAGGTTAAAAGTACAGATTTTACTCTCTCTCTCTCTCTCTCTCTCTCTCTCTCTCTCTCTCTCTCTCTCTCTCTCTCTCTCTCTCTCTCTCTCTCTCTCTCTCCTCTCTCTCCTCACACATCTATATTTCCAGTGGAAATTTGTCATGTAGTTGACTTATGTCTGCGTTGCCCTTTCCTTGTGAAGTGGACTGCAGTTCATATTT
>CM054134.1:122036209-122061209 GCA_028751875.1 Rapana venosa
GCTCCCAAATTAAAAACAGTTGGCCTATTCATCAATGAATATGTGAGAGAAAGAGAGAGGGGGGAGAGGGGGAGAGACAGAGAGAGATACACAGAGAGAGAGAGAGTGAAAGAAGAGAGAGAGAGGGTGAGAGAGAGGGAGGGGGTGGTGTCTGGGAAATACATGTTTGTAAAGAAAAATGTCAAAGAAGCGAGAGAGAAATACATGAAGAAGAAGAAGAAGAAGAAGAAGAAAGAAGAAGAAGAAGAAGAAGAAGAAGAAGAAGAAGAAAGAACAACAACAAAAAGAACAAGAACGAGAGGAGAGAGAGAGAGAGAGAGAGAGAGAGAGAGAGAGAGAGAGGAGAGAGAGAGAGAGAGAGGAGAGAGAGAGAGAGGAGAGAGAGAGAGAGAGAGAGAGAGAGAGAGAGAGAGAAAGAAAGAGAGAAAGAGAGTATTCTACAAATAAAATCAACACAGAACAGATGAAACACAAGCATTGTTCATTTTGCTCTCATGGTAGTGCCAGAGAAAGGAATTAGCTTCGTCATGCCAACAGTTTATTCTGCAGGAATCTGGAAGTCCCACATCCACTATAACTAGGTTAATTTATTTCTTATTTGTCCGAGTCGTTTATCTGCCAACCCAACACTGGTAATACAGTGCAACCAGCAAACGTCATCATTGATGATACCGATCATTTTCATCTACCACGACCATTCTCCACGTATATTAGTTCGGTGGGGGGTGGGGGTAGGGGTGGGGATGAACGAATGGGTAAGTGAATGTCATTTCCAAGAATATTATTTCAAAGAATGAATGAGTGAAAACACACAAACAAACGTGCACAAGCACGCACACACACATATACACACACGTATGCACGCACACATGCCACACCACGCACGCGCAGGCACACGCACGCACACACACACACACACACACACAACACACACACACACACACACACACACACACACACACACACACACGCACGCACGCACGCACGCACGCACGCACGCACACACACACACACACTTTTCGAAAGAGTAGGCCATTGTGTGCCGGTGGGAACAGATGACAAAATTTACAAAACCGCATACACACGGGGACTGGATATAAAAAAGCACATGAGTGCTTATTCCATTATCCTCGATATAAAAGAAATAAATAAAAATGAAATAAAATAAAATACACTACCTTTTTTCTATGAACCTCGAGCTGAAAGCTGTGAATGCGTAGAACGGTCTATGAGAACGTTGAAAACAGTTTAAGTATATGAATAAAGATTGCTAACATGGTGCCATAGATGACATTTTCTGAGCTTTTTCTTCTGTCTCTTTTATTGCGAAGCACATGCCGCGTAGATATGCTATCAGCTAAGATTCTCTTTAAGGGAGCCTGCTGCAGTGGAATGACATCAATTCTGCTGTGTGGGTGAGGGGTAGGAGTAATGCTAATCTTTTGGTTTTTAGTGCAGATATTCTGACGCGTGCAGACAAGAACGTTTACCACATCAACCCGCAATTTCATCATCGTCGTCATATTCGTCATTAATTCACCGCCCTCTTTTCCCATGCAGATAAAAGAGAGAGAGAGAGAGAGAGAGAGGAGAGAGAGAGAGAGAGAGAGAGAGAGAGAGAGAGAGAGAGGAGAGAGAGAGAGAGAGAGAGACAGATAGACAGACAGTCAGACAGACAGACAGACAGATAGACAGACAGACAGTGAGTGTTTAATGCCCTTTTCGCTAGAATCTTCTGCTGCATATAAAAAGTCGTATATGTTTTGGTAAAGGCAATTTGCTGTATGCCAATAATATCTCCATAACAACTAATATTCACATGTAATTTTAATTGACATACACACCCACCCACCCACCATCTCTCTTTTTCTCTCTCTCCCTTTCTTTCTCAGTCTCTGTCTGTCTGTGTGTCTGTATCTCTGCCTGTCTGTGTGTCTGTTCGTTTGTCTGTGTCTGTCTTTCTCTTTCTGTCTGTCTGCCTGTCTGACTCTATCTGTCTGTCGATGTGCAATTAAATCATTTTCTCTCTCTCTCCTCCCCCCCTATCTCTATCTTCTTTTATTGTTTTGTTTATAGTTATAGTTGTTGTGTATCCTGATGAAGGACGTATTCATACTTTATATTTTCAATATTATTTTGGGCTTGTTGACTGTATTTGAGTTCTAGTGAATGCCCTATTTCAGTATCTTATTATTGCGTGTAACAACTATGTGTACCATTTTACAATGTGAAGATGTTCATTTGTATGACTTTATCAGATTGGCCTTTTTGCTCTCTCTCTCTCTATCTCTTTCTCTTTCTCCCTCTCTCTCTCTTTTCTTTTTTGTTTGTTTTTTTCTTTTTTTGTCCTTGTTTCTTTTTTTTTCTTTTTTTTTGGGGGGTGTTGTCTTTTTTCTTTTGTTTGTTTGTTGCTGGTTTTTTTTGGGGGGGGGGGGGGTATGGTGGTAGTGGGGTTTTTCTTTTATTTGTGGTTAAAAAAAAAGATTTTCCCTTTGTTTCTACTGTGTGAGAGTATCAGTATTGGGTTTATTATAAAGATGTATCCCTACGGGCGGGGACTTGATGTACAAAATGCACATGTGTGCTTCTTCATTATCCTCGTAAAAAAATAATTTGTCATTTGTCATTTGTCATTTGTCTGTCTGTCTGTCTGTCTGTCTGTCTCTCTCTCTGTGTGTCCTCTCTCTCTCTCCCTCCCTCCCCTCCTCTCTCTCTCTCTCTCTCTCTCTCTCTCTCTCTCTCTCTCTCTCTCTCTCTCTCTCTCTCTCTCTTTGTTTCTAACACTCCTAAGTGTCGTGTTGCATTTATGGTTACAGCTGTGTTCTGAGCATGATATTGGGATTGCTTTCCCGGAGAAGAGCATATCGTCAGAGTGCAGTTACTCATTCTATTCATGCCTGCATGATACTTTTTTCTGGTAAGAAAGTTTTTTTTTAATTCCAACTTGTGTGTGTGTGTGTGTGTGTGTGTGTGTGTGTGTGTTTAACGTGTGCTGCTCACCAGACCTCCGTTTACCATCTCATCTCGACGTTTTCAATCCAGATTAATAATATCATGTTAACAGGAGAAATAGGTATTACTTACAATGAAATTTGAACCCTAAGGTGATTTTTACTTTTTTGGGACGTGTTCCTCTAGACTTCTTCATAGTTATCGTCGTCGTCGTCGTCATCGTCGTCGTCGTCGTCGTCGTCATCATCACATCATCATCATCATCATCATCATCATCATCACTCACCACACCACCACCACCACCACCACCACCACCACCACCCCACCACCACCACCACCACCACCACCACCACCACCACCACCACCATCATCATCAGCATCAGCATCATCATCATCAATCATCATCATTATCATCAATCATCATCATCATCATCATCATCATCATCATCATCATCATCATCATCATCATCATCATCATCATCACCACCATCATCATCATCATCATCATCGTCGTCGTCGTCGTCGTCGTCGTCGTCGCTGTCATCGTTATCATCGTCTTCTTCATCGTTTAAAAAATTAGTAAGAATTAGGTAGATAAGGAATTAAACAAACATAAATAAACAAATAAATTTAATTGGCGTGCCATACTTTAAAGAGTCATGAAGAGTTGGCAACTGTAAAGAGGAAAGGGAGAATAATTATATTATGTATCTTGTATTTTCTCTTATATGATCTTGTAGATTTCTTCAAATATTCTGGCTGCACACTGAAGTTAAGGTCGGACAAGCCCTGGCAACCTCGGCCATGGTAAAGTTGAACAGGATTTGGAAAAGTAAGGAGATGAGCCCAACAGAGCTAAAGATGATTAGAACACTTGTCATCGCCATATTGCTGTCCAGATGTGAAGGGTGGACATGGTCAAAGAACTGGACAAGAAAATCCGAGATGAAATCACTCAGAAGGCTCTTCAGACTTCTTTAAGGGACCACAGAACCAACAAGTCAGTGTGGCAGGAGGTGATCATGAAAGCTGGACCACAGAGACCTCCTCAGGCTGTTTGTTGTAAAGAGGAGGAAGCTGGCGTGGTGTGGTCACGTCACGCGTCATAGCTCTCTTGCCAAGACTGTCCTACATGCAGGGGGCACTTGAGGGAGGAAGACATGGCAGGGGCAGCAGACAGATAAAGGAAGAGCTGGAGGATGCAGAACTAACATCACAGACTGGACCACACGGCCTGGACATGGCTGTTCTGTTTCTGCAAAAGGCTGAAGACAGACCAGCCTGGAGTAAAGTGTTGACCAACGTGACACGCGTGTGTATCTGACCACCATCTTGGTCTCCGACACCACCACCCCTAAAATAAACAAACAAACAAAAACAACAATAAATAAACCTTAAAAACAAAACAAAATCAAACAAACAAACAACAGCAAAACAAACAAACAACCCAACAAAAAACCTTAAAAACAAAACAAAATCAAATAAACAAACAGCAACAAAAAAACAAACAACAAAGAAACAGCAACAAAAACCCAAACATCCACAAAACTACAACTTAATCAGCCGAACACAAACAAAGTAAAACAAAAACAACAGCAGCAAAGCAGTTTAAATGATGAAAGGTTTCAGCGGATTTGGTTTCATGGCTGGATGCTTGGTTGGCTTGATCGACTGTTTTAATATCTAGTACCTCCCACACCACTTACTATTTGTTGCATGTACATTGCTTTTTCAAAGGTGATTACATTAAAACAGAGCTTTGAATTAAATCCATCAATACTGAAACAGTAATGATGCATAAACAATTCATAAACTAGAAATTAATGTCAAACAATTTTTTTTGGCATAATATGTCTATCCACGTTCATCATTAAGTAAAAGATTTAATTATAACAGAGAGAGAGATACAGAGAGAGAGAGAGAGAGATACAGAGAGAGAGAGGGAGAGAGAATACAGAGAGAGAGAGAGAATGGGGGGGGGGGGAGGAGGGAGAGGAGGGGGGGGAAGGGAAGGAGAGAGGGAGAGAGACAGAAAGAGAGAGAGAGGTCAGAAAATAAAGTCGTCACAGAGCAGATGAAACACAAGCATTGGTCATTCTGCTCTCATGGTAGTGCCAGAGAAAGGAATTAGCTTCGTCATCCAACAGTTCTTCTGCAGAAATCTGCGAGGTCCATGCAGGGGATAAACAGATTAATTTATTTCTTCTCTTAGTCTTCTATCCTTTGCCAGCAGAACATCTGTAACATAGTACTATCTGCAAAATGTCATCTTTGATTATACAGATCATTTCCACTCGCCTTAAAAACACATTTCCCAGGATATCACTTTCTAAAGCTAAAGGATGGAGCAAACATCATCATATAAATCCACACGTGCACACCCTGACACAGACACAGACAGACACAGACACAGACACACACACACACACACACACACACACACACACCACACACACACACACACACACACACACACACACACACACACACACACACACACACACACACACACACCACACACACACAGTACTGAAGTGTTTGATTCTAATCTTGCATTGTCGTCTTATGAAATTCGTTCTAAGTTAACGAAATGCATACATTCAAAGATTATAGAAAAACATTATCAGCAGTTTCCTTGCCCACGGAAATTAGAAATTCTAATACATAAACTGAGATTAAATGCATGGAATACTAAATATTCAAAAAATGTAACATGTTGTTGTTCTATTCCAATTTCAGTCCACCATTTGTTGTTTGATTGCCCAATTCTTCTTGACATGTATAAAAGGAGAGGTTTAGATATTCATAAGAAATATGCCACTAGTCAAGAAGTTTTATATGACTCTCAGCAATTCATAGTGTCAGTTGCTGAAGTCATATATTCTTCACCTGTAAGACCTTTACTGTAATTACATATATATATATATATATATATATATATATATATATATATATATATATATATATATATATATATATATACTTATGTGTGTGTGTGTGGGTGCGTGTAGGGGAGAGAAAGAGAGAGAGAGATGCGGTGTGTAATAATAGGTACGTTGGTATGAATGCGGGTGTGTCTAAATCACCATGTAGTGAATAGACATTAAACAAAACAAAACAAACAACACACACACACACACACACACACACACACACACACACACACACACACACACACACACACACACACACACACACACACACACACACACACACACACACACACACACACACACACAACGCAGACACAATTTACATGTGTACATGTGTATGACTATAGGGGGTTCGAGTACTTGTGTTTGCCTGTGACTTGGCACATGGTGAGTGTGTCAGTATGTGCATGAGGGATGTGTGTGTGTGTGTGTGTGCGCGCGCGCGCGCGCGTGTGTGTGTGTGTGCGCGCGCGCTCAATGAAGAGAGAGAGAGAGAGAGAGAGAGAGAGAGAGAGAGAGAGAAACATACAGACAGACACATATACAATCAGGGAAATACAGAGAGATTGAAACATGAACTGAGAAAGAGAGTGACAGAAGTAAAGATAGAGGGAGAGAGAGAGAACACTGAAACACTAGAGAGAGAGAGAGAGAGAGAGAGAGAGAGAGAGAGAGAGAGAGAGAGAGAGAGAGAGAGAGAGAGAGAGGAGAGAGGGAAGTCAAATTCCAGGACAAACGCACGCACACAATACACACACAAACACTGAATAGACGTTAAACTGAAGATCACACACACAAACACGCACGCACACACACACACACACACACACACCACACACACACACACACACACACACACACACACACACACACACACACACACACACACACACACACACACACACACACAGAGGCAGAAACTCTTTCAGTCTGAAGCCATCAGACTTGTTTCTCAGTGATGACAAAACATAAAAAGTAAAAACAGAACTCTGGCAATTCGGAGAGAATGTCACCAGGGTCTTCTATCTCCTTCAACGCAATTATCACAACACCCAAGAGCCTGGAAGCAGTCTTCATCACACATGTTTAAAAAACAAAGGCAATGAGTCTAACAAATGAACAAAAAACCTAGAGTTGGGTAACTGATACCTCTCCCAATGAGGTCTACACAGAGACAGTTCCTGTCATTTCACCTCCTGTTTGGCCGCCGGAGTTTCACCAGGCAAAAAGCCAATTACCTGCAACTTCTAGGCTGACGGGTATCTGGATGTTAATAACCACGCCGAGTTTACAGGGGTTGGTTTTTATGACCAAGACGGAAAGCTCATAGCGAACTACTGAAGCCCTCGTTACTGCCGTGCAGGGCAGTTACTGGTAGTGCTTTTTTGTCTGCCTCCTGATTTGTTAGCAACTGGAGTCACAGACAAACTGGGAAAGGTCGGCTCAAGATATTGTTTCCATTTCTGCTTTATTCTGTCCCTTACTTTTCGTGACTTTGTGATATAGCATGTATGGAATGTTTCCAGACAATAGTAGATTAGTTGAATATTGGTGAGAGAAAATGATGTCATTGTTGTACTTTGATGGGCATGATAGCCAAGTGGTTATGGGGGATGGGCTTATGGTTTTAAAGTCATAGGTTTGAGTCTTTGAAGCATCTTGTGAGGATTTTACTCATGTCAGTTTCTGTGCAGACCTGCCCATACTTTACTCCCCATTAGGCATGTACAGATGCAGAAGATTAAGTTGGCATTGAACATTCTGGTAATTTTTGTGTGTCAGTGTTAAGTGGTAAAGTGTCTGCTAAACAACAGGTGTAGGGAAACATTTATGAAAAATTGAACACACTGATACATTTTTGAAAAATAATCCTGCAAAACTGAAAAGTTAAAATCTACCTCCTGCATAAATGTCACTGATTTTTGCATTTTAAAGTATTTGGTTAGGTTAACAGGAAACACAAGAAAAGGTCTACCTGAACCTTTCTTTAAAACACGAGAATAACATGACCCAGTATGACCCTGTAATCATTCTCATTAATTCATGAAACCATCATAGAATATCAAAACCCAAACCAGGCAGTGTATTTTGTAGTATGTGCACATGCCTTTTGACAGCTTCAGTTTGCTTCCTCCATCTGCGTTGAACAAGTATCAGTGGCAGCATCTTTAGCAGGTCATATACTGCTCTGCTGTGTGTTGGCTTGTCAGCCATGCACAAAGTGTAGTTTGCTAAGGAAAGGTCTCTCTCACGTATTGAGAAACTGTCCTAAAAATCAACATAAAATTGGCATTAAAAAGGAAAAAGCTCATTAGGTATGCACTGATATAGTTAAAAAACATTTATACATGAAATTAAATGCTTCCTGATGTAATTGAAAATGTGTGATTAATCATAAACATAGGAACGACAAACATAGAAATGACATAGAAACACACACACACACACACACACTCTCTCTCTCTCTCTCTCCAGAAATAAACAGCTATGAAATGAAAGATAATGATCAATGTAAAAACAATGGCTATGATAATGGGTGATGTGTTAACTTTTTATTTAACAATGACGTTCAGTTCTGAAAACATTCTACATAAAAGGAACTGTTTTTCTCCTTATCACAATAAACACAAGTTCAAAACAATTACACGAAAAGAATCATTAAAACAGATTGTGTATTTCATTCTGAGCTGTTTAAGATTGATTTGCTGTTGTCTTTTTAAAAGATCTGCCTGCACTCTCAATTAAACCATGTACAGTGGAAGATGCAAAAGGTCAATTTGATTTTTAAAGTTATGTTTTGTCAACTTTGTAATGCATGCGACTGTTTATATGAAGCATTTTTGTGTAAAATATGTTTTATGCAGCGGAAGGGTCAAAGGCAACTGGGAACTATGCCTCACCTAATGCAATATAACTGCCTTTCAATCAATTCTGATAAGCTGAAATCTATTTAGGGAAACAAAGCACATGTAGTCTGGCAAATCCTGATGTCATGTGTCTAAAAGTTAAGATTCTACTTTAAGTGCTTTATTATCACAAATAGAGAAAATCATTTGGGTTACAAACAAAATATTACAAATCTAAGGATAAAAGAATGAGTCACACTTGTCATCAGAGAGCTTACAGTTTACAATATCATCTCTCTCTGCAAGATATAGCGCTATATAAATTCCGTTGTTTATTATTATTATTATTATTATTATTACAGGTCAGGTCAGAGACTCCCTCTGCTACTGGTAACCATGTAACCCAGTACCACCTGCCACATGTGGGGAGTAAACCCAACCAAAAAATCCGACCTGGAGAGGGATGGGCTCCGCCAGGTTTGATTTGCCCAAGATACACCAATGACAAAGACAGCCAGAATCTCCATACCGGATCGGTCGTGTCGCCCGGGTTACCAAGGACCGCGCCTTCTGTTGCTCATCAGGACAGATGTCGAAAGTATGCTACTGATGTAAAACGCAAAAAAATTCGTGCCAGAAACAACCCATCTTGGCACGGGAATGTGGGGACCTAAGAGCTGCAGGCAAAGGGAAGAAGAACTTTGAGGCCCAGATATCAATGGCACATCCTTGGGTCGCGAAGTCAGGGGGAAAAAAAAACATGGGAGAAACAACGACCCGGAAGACCACAAAAAACTACAGGGGGGAAAACAGGATAAACAAGACACGGCGTGGGGTTTCCGTTCACAAAGACCCCGTAACCCCCGTCAGAGCTGTCACCTTGTCCAGAGACTTTTTACCTCCCCCCTGAGAAAAACCCCCTTTAACAAAAATATAGTACGGGCAAAACGCCCCTCATAAAACTAAAGATGAACCCGTGAAAATTTTATCCCAGACCGAGGGTTCAATCAAACCCAAGAAAACACCGTTGTGCAAGGCGCTGGGAACGCCAAGGTAGGAAAAGATCAGGGGAAAAACCCGGGGGGCCGTTTGTGGGCCAAAAATTGTAAAAACCAATCAAAATGAAACTTCTCTTTTCCCGCAAAAAACCACCTCCAGCTAGTGAAAACACCCCCCCAAAACCCAAAAAATACAAAATTTGGGGCATACCCCAAAGGAGAAACCCAAAAAAAATTTTTTACATCATGGTGAAAAGACGGGTCTGGACCACAAGACACAGTTTGCCAACAAACTTAGGGATATCATGATTTTGTGTGAGACTTTCCGTTTATCTAAAAAAAAATACGGGAAAAACTTTAGGTTTTGCCCGAGAAGTGAAGGCCCCGGGGTATAGAATTTTTAAAGCAAAAATAGGGGGTTTTGGCACACTTTTTTTTAGCCGAAATAGAACACGCGAATAGTTTAATGCGGTGAAAAAAAAGCAAAGAGTTCTTGGGAAAGGCCCATCAAAAAACCTGGGTCAACTAAATCCTAAACCGCGAAAAAGCGTTAGGAGCGAAGAAAAGAAAAAGAAAAGAGAAAGGAGAAAATTGGGGAAAAAGAATAAAAAGTCCAGCAGGCAAAAGGATTGGATCGGTGAACGTGCCAAGTTTGAAGAAAATAAGAAAAAATAAGGGGAAACTTAAGCGGGTGAAAAGTGCACCCAAAAAGAGAAATTTAACATGGGGGGAAAAATTGGGGAAGGTTTTCCCTGAAGAAGGATTAAAGGGGGGCCAGAAAAAATTAACGAACCGAAACAAAAGGGCTAAAAATTTTAAAAATTTTTAAAAAAAATTTTTTTGGGGGGGGGGGGGGGGGGGGGGGGGGGGGAAAAAAACCCCGGGCCCCCTTTTGAAAAAAGGGAAAAATTTAATAATAAAAAAGGGGGGCAGTGGGGAAAAAAAAGGGGAGGTTTTAAAACTGGGGGGAATTAAAGGGGTTAAAAAAATTTTCAAAGGGAAGAAATTTGGGAATTAAAATTTAAGGAAAAGATTTAAAAAAATTTTTTAAAAATTAAGGGGTAAAAAAGAAAATTCCCAAATATGTGGGGATAAAAATTTTTTTTAAAATAATTTTTTTGGAGGCCTTTGACGGGGAGCCGGTTTTTCCCTCAAAGTACGCCCTGATTTTACCAGTTTTTTCGTTTTTAAGGGAAGGCCGGGGGGTGGGACACCAACCAAATTTGTAAATAAACAAATGTCAGAGTCATCAAACCCCTTAACCAATATGACCCCCAAAACCATTAAAATTTTAAACTTCATATAAAACCTTTTACCCAAATTTTTTTTTTTTTCCCCCTTTGGGGCTTGGGGGAGAACGACACAAACCTCCGCTTGCAATGACATTGGGTAGAGGCAGAAAAAGAGCTTGCCAGAAACAAAACCCTTGGGTTTAAAGGCCCCAAAAATAGGGCATGGAAATATTTGCAAGAAACCAAATGTTATATTAACCCCCGGGATTAGCATGAATCAGGGTTAATGCCCAAAGGGGAAAACATTTTCAAAGCTTCAAGTACTGGGAGCCATTGTACCCGACCAGGGACCCAACCCAGAAGTAGTTGCAGGACTGCAAGACAAAACAGCTTTGTAAAAAACTAAAACACCATTGGAGAGACAAGAAAATCTCCTTATCCCCCAAATCGCTAATGGCCCCCTTGTATACCCATATTTTTATCCCTGTAAATCAGGGACCCTGACTGCAGTTTTGGGAGAGAAGAGTACGGCAGTGGAAGTTCTTTCGGAGACTTTGGATCTCTACAAAGACCAAAAGCAACGAAAGCGTGCATAACAGAACCCCAAAAACCTTTTGGCCCTTGAGAACCTTTAAAAGTGTGAAAAAGCGTAAATTAAGTGGTTTTTGGGCTGTCACAAGATCCCAAGGAATTAAAAAAACATTTTGCAGGGACTGCCAAGGAGGAAGAAGAAGAGGAGACCCAAGGAAGAGCTTGGAGGGATAACATTTGGATGGACAGGGTAGAACTAACAAAACCCGAGAAAGGGAGAACGAGAGAGGAATTGGGGGGAATGGTTTTTCAGTCTTTGAGGGGGGCCCCCCCCGGTCGTCAGTACGGGACAGATAAAAGATAGATTATTTATTATTATTTTATTTTTTTCATTATATTATTAAAATAAACATAGCTTCTGTGCAAAAAAGAAAATCCAACATACCCCCACTTTTTTTCTGCCATAAAAAAAAAAGGTGCCCCTGCCAATCCGGATATACCCGATCTTCTTCATGTGCAGGGTGTGAACATAGCCGCACTAAAAAAAACCGAATGATGCACACGCTATTAAATAATTATTTATGATAGCATGATTAGAAAAAAAAAAAAAAAGTTAAAAAGAAGCTTACATCACATGAAATCAACCATTTTCCTCTGTGCCAACAAAAAAATATCCAACTTGCTCTTTGAAATTTAAATTTAAAATTTAAATTTTCATTTTTATTTAAATACATTTTTAAACTAAGAAAAAATCCCTCATTTTTATTCATAAATAATAGTCATCCTCTTCCCTTGCAAAAGAAAGTTGTAATAGCTTCAGGGGGGGATGGAACTTATTGACTTCTCCCTAGTTTGAACCTCCTTCAACACAGCATCACAGAGACCCCAGACACTGACGACAGTGTTTATAAAAAAATGACAACAAACCCCCCCTAACTTTGGAACGGAATCTCGGTAATGAGGTCTACACAAACAAAAAAAGGTCCCGTCATTTTAGTCCCCTTTGCCCCATCCTGAGAAGTGTTTTCCCGGGAAAAAAACATTTCCCCGCAATGGTCCCGAAGGCCCTTTTGTTCATAACCCCGGGAAAGGTGGAAAGGTGGGTTTTTATGACCCGGACGGAAGGTCTAGCAACTATGAAGCCCCGTTACTTTTCCTGAGGGGTTAGGTAGTGCTTTTTTTTCTGCCTCCCTGATTTTTTGCAATGGGGGCAGACAAAAGGGAAAGGTCGGTCAAGATATTGTTTCCATTTCTGTTTTTTCTGTCTCCTCTTTTTGTGCTTTTTGATGTACCCTTGCATGGGGGATTTTTCCGGACTGTGACTTTTGGGGGGGTGGGGGGGGGGGGGGGGGGGGGGGGGGGGGGGGGAAGAACCTTTAAAGGTATATTTGTTTATTTTAAAAGGGGTACAGAAGTTGTTGGGATGAAAGTCAAGTTTGAAGCAACAGCTTCAATTGCAAAAGACCCTTTAAGCATATAATTGGAATTTTTAAGGGTAAAATGTAAGACGGTTTTATTTTGGAAAAACCTTTTTGCCAAAGGCAAAAACCGCAATTTTTCAAATATCCCCTTTTGAATCATATATATATATATATAAAAATATATAAAAATATTTAATAATAATATATATATATATATATAAATTATAATATTATATATATTATGTGTGTGTGGTATATTTATATATTAGATAATTGAAAAAGAAAAAATTGGGGAGCAAAAAAAAATGAAGTGAACAAGGGAATAAATGAAAACAAATAGAAAGCAAAAAATTTGACCCGTTGGAATCAGGGTGAGATGTTGAAAAGTAATGGTGTGCTAAGACCCAAAAAGGGAAGGAAGTCAGAATTTTCTGCCTTTGGGGGCCAAAAAAGCTGTAACACAAAAATCCACAGTGGTGAATCTGAGGGGGCCCAGCCAAAAAAGGAAGCAGAAATTTTGTGTGAACTTGTGTAAGTGGTTCACTTTCTTTTCTTTTCTTTTTTTAAGAGTCTGACAATTTTTACTGGGATGCATCTTATTTTTCGAAAATTTTAAAACATTTTTGTAACTATTTAAAAATTTTTTAAACGGGGTCTCATCTGTATGTCGCAACTTTTTTAACATAATAATGAGTTTTAGATAAGGTACAATTTTCTTAAGTTGGCTTATCAGAAAACATACTTGTAAAGTTTTGGGTTTTTAAATAACTGTACACATTTCCCCAAAAAAAAAACGGGAAAGAAAATTAAACAACCATCATTCTTTACTTGCGTTGAACATCTTCTTAATTTTGAGAAAGAAAGCTCTTAAACAAATTTTTAAAAAATCTGGAATTTCCGGTTTTTGTATAAATAAAATATTTTCAATGACAAAAAAGAGAAAACTAGAAAATTTTTTCCCCTTCTCCCCCCCCCCCCCCCCCCTCCCCCCCCCCCCCCCCCCCCCCCCCCCCCCCCCCCCTTCCCCCCCCCCCCCCCCCCCCCCCCCCCTCATCTCCCCCCCCTCTCCTCCCCCCCCCCCCTTCCCCCCCACTCTCTCTCTCCCCCCCTTTTCTCTCTCTCCGTTCACCCTCGGGTTTCTTTTCGCCCCCCTGTTTCAAAATCCCTTTCCTTCGCCCAATCCCCCTTTTTTTTCCCAAAAAAGTAATGAAAACCCCGCCTCAAAGGAATAAAACTAATAAAAAAAGCGGGGACCTTTTACCTTGAAAAACCCTCAAGCAACACAGTAAAAATTCCAAAAAACTGTCTCGCACACGAAGATGCGCGTTTCTTTCTTCCGCTTGGGGTTTTTAAATTGTTAACAGATATAAGCAATGGCAATTTTTTTTGGGAGCACAAATCATGATTTTTCTTTTTTAACTCGATCTTTTTTTGTGCTAAAAGTTATGTAAATAAAATACGATTGAAAGATGTGCGCGTTTTGTCAGAAAACAGGTCCCGTACTTAATAGCGATTGGTCAGGCGTATATGTAACAGGTTGGGTTGAGATATTTAAATAAAGAATATTTAAAATTGTATTTTTTTTCATTCTGGTTAGAGGCCCGGGTTCCCAATGGGGAGGGGGTTTGAATTGCTACCCTTTGGACCCTTCGTGAAGGAAAGCCACAGTCCGAAGTTGGGGACTGATGTAGGCTGAGTATGTTGCTGTGTCCATAACTTACTGAACACTGACATGATTTACAGGATCTTTAACGTGCATGTTTGATCTTCTGCATGTGTATATACATGATTGGGAATGAAGGAACTAGCAGGTCTGCTCTTGAAGTTGACCTGAGAGATCGAAAACGCTATCAAGCGCAGCCGAGATTCGAACCCACAACTTCATGAACCCATAGAATTGGAGTCAAACGGTCTTAAGCACTCGGCTCTAACGTCATTCTATCAGATGTTTACAATCAGCGATTGTCAATATTTGACTGTTATTCTGAAACAATCGCTTCAACACGATTGTCTTCGACCTAGAAACGAAGAAAGAAAACATCTAAAACCCCGCTGTTAACAACTGATACAGTATATCAACAGGACAGATTGGCGTGCACATTTTCTTTGTTATTTTTTTTTTAACAAACCAATTTTTTTCAGTTACAATCATAAACCAACGTTCGACACATGACTTGTCGACTTTCACTGCTACCCTCAATAAAACATCAATCCCCCTTTTTTCTTTTTTACACTGTGCAAGTAACATGAACAATCAAGTTCTACAAAAAGGTATAACTGCCGAACAGGTCCTCCAGAAGATACACAATGTGTTTTTACGATACTGTATAAAATCTACACTCTTGGCATAAGCACAAACAGTTTATAATTTATTTATGCTAGTAACATTAACGGTATGAACTGTTAACGCGAATTTTACAGAAAATAGCAACGATAATAAGAAAGAAACATATTCTCAAAACGTGTTCAAGATAGAAGATGTATTTTATGGCACAGAGAGAGAGTGAGTGAGAGAGAGAGAGAGAGAGAGAGAGAGAGAGAGAGTAGAGAGAGAGAGAGAGAGAGGAGAGAGAGCGAGAGAGAGAGAGAGAGAGAGAGAGAGAGAGAGAGAGAGAGAGAGAGAGAAGAGAGAGAGAGAGAGAGAGAGAGATGAAAATGATAAGAGCCAGTTTGCACTTTAAGCAGAAAAACGGCGATTTCTCTCTGTTATATCTAGCTCGCTTACTGTCTATTAACAAGGAGAACTTTGCACAAGCAAAACTAGCCAGTTAACTGAGCGTAACATCGGAAAAGAAGAACACTTTTGACTTTTGCAACAAACATCTATTGTATGGACCTGTTTTTACAATCAAACGTAAAGAAATGCCAGAAGGATTGTTACACGAAGGGTAGTCAATCACAGAATAATTCCCTGGCAGTTTGCTTTTTGCTTGTAATATGACTGCAATTGTAGCAAGTTCAGAGAGAGAAAAATCTGTCTGTCTGTCTGTCTGTCTGTCCGTCTGTCCGTCTTCCGTCTGTCTCTGTCTCTCTCCCTCTCTCTCTTTACATGATTAGGAAGTTGGATACTTTTAGAAATTTTTAAAAATAATGTTTGCAAAATTGCGCGCTATCTGTCTCTGTCTCTCTGTCTCTGTCTGTCTGTCTGTCTGTCTGTCTGTCTGTCTGTCTGTCTGTCTGTCTCTCTCTCTCTCTCTCTCTCTCTCTCTCTCTCTCTCTCTCTCTCTCTCCCCAGTCAGGTCTTTTTAAACGTTATATGCTTACAATAATTATGTATTTTATATCTTGGATGATTTCATTTTTTCCCCTTTGTCTTTGAACAGAACTGTTCTTTGCTGTTTGGTTGAGAAGTTTTGTGTGATCTTTTGCCCAGAGGGCTGGTTGTAAAAAAAGCATGCTTGCTTATGCCATAACCCTCTTTAAATAACATTTATTCAATTCACTTCAATTCTCTCTCCAACACAAACGCATCTTCTATTACGAACATTTTTGATATTGTCTCTTTCTTATTTTATTTAGAGGCATATAATTTTACATTCATGCTATGGTTGAGATAGATAGACAAATAGATAGATAGATAGACAGATAGATAGATATATAGAGAGAGACAGAGACAGACAGACAGACAGGCAGGCAGATAGACAGACAGACAGACAAACAAACAAACAGACATATACAAAGACAGAGACAGAGAGAGCTTTTTCTCTACAGTCCTGCAATCTTGTCCTTCCACTTTCCTTCGTTTCAAAAGGATGCATCGCTGTTTGTACTCCGCTAAAAGTTAAAGTTGTCCTTTTCCCAAATCAGATACAACACTCACCATGGCCAACCTGCAACAACAACAACAACACAACAACAACAACAACAACAACAACAACAAAACTCACAAAAACCCGGCAGAGCTAATGTTTCTAATGAACACCTCAGCAGACAATATTGCCTCTGTAAAAGGAGTGCTCGGATACATCCTGATTGCTGACAAAATTGCCGTCTGAACATGATACCTGGCAAATAAGAACCGGCTTTGGTAAACGATCTGCGCTGATAATGAACTGGCCGAAGGAAAAAAAAAAGAATAAAAGCGTGAAGGAAAGCTGTGGTCTTTTAGGGAGGTGAGGGGGGGGGGTGGGGGGGGGGGGGAGGGGGGGGGGGGGGGGGGGGGGTAGCAGGCGCCTCCAGTTAGTGAGAGTTTTATTACAGAGGACAGTTATTCTGAGGCAAGAGGGAGACCGGGAGTGGGGGTGGGGGTGGGGTGGGGGTTTATGAGGGGTAGGGGTGGGGTTAGAGGTTGGGAGGTGGAGGCTCGTTGGGGAGGGAGGATGGTGCGTGAGGTGTAAAGTTTAGCCATTCTAATATCCTGCACGTTTAGTTTGGGTGACGAGGGAGAGGAAGTTGTGTACCTATTGCAAGATCATTAAGACCTTCCTACTGTTTTACACATTAATTCTTGGCGTAATTTTTCCCAGGCATGTCCCTGCAGCTGTTGTTGTTGTTGTTGTTAGTTCTTGTTTTATTTGTGTTTCTGGTGTGTTTATGATTGTGTTGTGTTTATTTTTAAAAATTTAATATTGGTTATTGTTATCTGTCATTGTTGTTGTTGGGGTTTGGGTTTTATTTTTGGGGGTTGTTGATGACTTTTTTGTTTATTCCATTGACGCTGCTGGTGTTTTTTTTACTTGTGTGTGTGTTCTTTGGAACGAATATGGATGTAAGCAAAATTTAAGGAACAACTATTTTTTGCCCTGTTTTATTGTTTGTCTTTGTGTAAGGAAAAAGCAACAGACTCATCGCATAAATACAATACTTAACTATTCTTGAACGACAAAGTCCCTGTCTTGTGTTTTTTTTACTGGAAGCACCAGTGTTGAACATCATGAGGAGAAACAAACACAGCTTTGTTCACGAACCAAACAAGATATTTTTTTTGAAAACCTCAAAAACTGACTTTTAAGTAGGATAGCAACACTGACAATAACCATGCAACAGTGATTGTGAACATGTTACAAATAAGACCAGCATGTTGTTCTAATCCGAGAGAGAGAGAGAGAGACAGAGAGACAGAGAGAGGGAGACAGGCAGACAGACAGAGACAGAGACAGACAGAGACAGTAGACAGACAGACAAACAGACAAGCAGACAGATGGAGACAGAGATAGACAGACAGTAGACAGACAGACAGAAAGATAGACAGAGAGAGACAGACAGACAGACAGAGACACACATACAGGCAGGAAGACAAAATGACAAATTTGCAAGCAAGCAAGCAGACAGACATTCAGTCAGAGACACACAGAGAGAGGCAGACAGAAACTGAACTAAGAAAGAAATAATATTTTCACAGAGCTAAACAGTGATAGATAGCAAACAAACAAATCTAGCAATCATTCCACAACACAATGCGATCATTGCTACTGTCCCTCTCACAGCCCATCTCTTCTAGCCAGCAGAATGGGATGGTGTCAAGTGTTCACTTAATTGAAAACATCAAATTCCGTTTAGCTCAAACCTCCAGTGGTTTTTTTCTTCTTAATTTTTGTTTGGTTTCTGATTTGGAAGAGAAGAAGTTGTTTTTTTCTCAAGGTATCCTTAGGAGAGAGAGAGAGAGAGAGAGAGAGAGAGAGAGAGAAGAGAGAGAAGAGAGAGAGAGAGAGAGAGAGAGAGAGAGAGAGAGAGGGAGGGAGAGAGAGAGAGAGAGAGAGAGAGAGGAGGGAGAGAGAGAGAGAGAGGGAGGGAAAGAGAGAGAGAGAGAGAGAGAGAGAGAGAGAGAGGAGAGAGAGAGAGAGAGAAAGAAAGAGAGAAAGAGAGAGAGAGACAATGACAATGACAATGACAATGACAAAGGTTTATTGTGTTAAGCAAATATGCCCATTCACAAGGGGACAGTGGGGTGGGGACTGGGCACAAAATACACATATAATTAATAACACAATCAATCTACCCTGCATACAACAACAACAACACAATTTGATTGCATAAAGCTTTCGCCCATTGGAAAGGGGTGGGGGTGGGGGAGGGTGGAGATACACTGAACATACAATCCATTGACAACACAGCACAAATGATGAAGTCCGTGGCAAGGTTTCCAAGTCACTGCCTTCTGTCCTTTTAGCCCACTGGCTCATGGCATTAATTGCAGAAATGTTGAAGTACTCAGGCGATGTTGCAGTAGAATTTTTTACCAAATTATTTAATAATTTGTTTGAAAGGGGGGTCTATCCAGAATGTTGGACAGAGTCTGTTTTGTTACCATTGTACAAGAAAGGTGATGTTAACGAAACTAATAACTATAGAGGGATTTCTTTATCTAACATAAGTGGGAAAATGTATAGCTCTATTATAAACAGCAGACTGCAAGAATGGATAGAATTCAATGATATTACGGGAGAACACCAAGCAGGCTTTAAAAAAAGACCATTCTACAGTCGATCATATTTTTACTTTGTTAGCAGTTATAGAAAAAACAATTTGCATATAATCGAAAATTATACGTGGCTTTTATTGATTTTGAAAAAGCGTTCGATTCAATTTCAAGAAAACTATTGTGGCCAATATTAAGGAAAAATGGAGTAACAGGTAAATTGTTTGTTGTATTAAAAGTATGTATGATGTAGTCAAAGCAAAGGTCAGATGCGGAGCAAAATTCAGTGATTATATACATTGTACAACGGGCGTTAAACAAGGAATGTCTGCAGCCCTGTGCTATTTTCTCTTTTTATTAATGAGCTAGCTCAGAATATAATTAATAATGGCAAACATGGTGTATTTTTCTCTAAATTGTTTGGAAGAATTATTTTTATTACTTTTTGCTGATGATATATTGTTTTATTATCTGAAACTGTAGTGGGATGCAAACACAACTGAACAACTTGTATACTGCATGCTAGAGATCTCCAATTAAAAGTAAATATGAATAAGAGTAACATAATGGTTTTTCGAAAAGGAGGATTTTTGGCAGCTCATGAAAAATGGTATTATGGTAACACAAAAGTCACTGTTGTTAATTCATATAAATATCTTGGAGTCAATTTTATCAAGTAAACTTAGCTTTAATTACATGTGTCAGGATTTAGCTTCAAGGGCTAAAAAAGCTGTTTTTGAGTATTCTAAGTATTTTGTACAAGTTTGAAAATAATTCTTTAAAGGTCTTACAAAACTCTTTGATACACAGGTACAACCCATTGTACAATACGGAGCGAGATCTGGGGAATGGAAAATATTGTACCAATAGAAAATTACATTTATTCGCATCAAAAGATTCCTTGGTGTAAACTGGCGAACTCCAAATGACATGATCATGGAGAACTGGAAGGTATCCATTGTTTGTAAATTCTATGGTAAAATGCGTAAGCTATTGGCTTAAGATAACTCGTATGGAGGATAAGCGATTGCCATCCAAGCTTATAAAATGTTATATATACTGGATTGTAAAGCAAGCATACTTGGCATCTAAAATACGTTTATGTTTGTGTCGATTTGGCTTTGGATTTGTTTGGGACAATCAAGAGTTCAAAAATGTAAAGGCTTTTATAAAATCATTTAAACAGAGAGTTGTTGATTGTAGATGGCAAGAGTGGTACGCCCACATTCAAAACAGTGATCGATTTTTTCTATACAGAACATTTAAAACGTCACTGTGTATTGAACAGTATACGTTGATAGAAATGAATAAGTATGTTAAACATGCATTGTCAAAATTTAGATGTGGTGTATCAGATATTGCTGTACATGTGAAACGATATGCAAAAGATGAAAATGAGAATTTGTTGTGTAAATTGGCAACAGAAGATGAAATTCATGTTGTTTTGGAATGTCCAGTTCTTGGAGACTTGAGAAAAGAATTGATTCTGCAAACTTATTGGAACTACCCATCATTGGTCAGGCTAGCTCAACTTATGTCATCTGAAAATGAGCAAACTGTTAAAAATTTAGCAATATTTCTGTATAAATCTTTGAAGAGAATAAGGGATAGTAGCCTAATGTAAATTTCTCAGTTTTAACAAATGTTCATTGAATGATTTATTTTCAACGATAACTTGACAGCAAATGGCTGTATACTAGCACTTTTGTATGTTTTCACCCCTTCAGAAGGGGCTTTGACCTATCTGAGAGAGAGAGAGAGAGAGAGAGAGAGAGAGAGAGAGAGAGAGAGAGAGAGAGAGAGAGAGAGAGAGAGAGAGGAGAGAAGAGAGGTGTTACTGATCAAAGGCAGGAGTGTATGTGCCGTGTGTCATGTTGAGGCAGAAGTTGGCCAGCAGCCAGGGTGTGTGTGATCATTGTGCTGATGGAGACAGACCTGACTGTCTGGGGACAGACATTCTTCACACACACACACACACACACACTCACACACACACACACACACACACACACACACAACACAAACAACAACACACACACACACTAACACACCACAACTACACATCACACATACACACACATACACTCACATCACACATCACACACACACTCACACACTGAACACACTACGTCACAACACTCACACACACAACACACATACACACACACTCACACACATACACACACACACACACCACACACACATACACACACACACACACACTCACACACACATACACACAACACACACTCACACACACATACACACACACACTCACACACACACACTCACACACACACACACACCTACACACACACACCACAACACACACACACACTCCACACACACACTCACACACACAACTCACACACATACACACACAACACACCACACTCACACACATACACACATAACTCCACACACATACACACACATACACACACCATATACACACAACACACACACACCACACACATACACACACACATACACACACATACACACACATACACACACCACACTCACACACATACACACACATCACTCTCACACACACACACACTCACACACACATACACACACATACACACAACATACAACACACACTCCACACAACACACACACCTCACACACAACCACACATACACACACATACACACACAAACACACACACACTCACACACACATACACACACATCACACTCACCACACACAAACACACACACACACATACACACACACATACACACACACACTCACACACACATGCACACACATTTAAATGTGTGTGTGGACGTGAGCGCGCACGCGCGCAGGTGTGTATGAGTATCAGTATGTGTGTGTGTATATGTATATGTGGTAATTTGTATTTTTCAATGTATTACCTTAATCCATTTTCCTCTTTACTGGTTTAATTTAATGGTTAAGGATGCAATAATGTAGTATTTCAATATAATCATTAAGAAATTTGTTCTTAGATAGATGGCTTGATGAAAAAAGGCAAATACATTGCTTATTCAATCTACCATCTGGAAATAAAATTTTGACTTTGACTTTGACTTTGACTTTCATACACACACACACACCACACACACACACACACACACACACACACACACACACACACAACACACACACACACACGCGCGCACACACACACACAACACACACACACACACACACACACACACACACACACACACACACACACACACACACACACACACACACACACACACACACACACACACACACACACACACACCTCACTCACTCTGGTTTTCTTTCTCTCTGCTGGGTTGTTTCCTTGTTTCCTTGGTGTTCTTTTTCATGTGTCTGATTTCTTTGTTGTTGAGCTGTCTCAATAATGCTCTTTGGTTTGGTGCTTTCTGTCTGTCTGTCTCTCACACACAGACACACAGACACACACGCAGACACATAGACACACACATACACATACACACACACACACATCCCTGCCTGCCTCCATTATTTTTTTTCAGGGGATAAACTCTACATGTGACTTAACAGTGTCCATGGAGCACTTGTATAAAAATACCATTGTCAATCACAGAGTTTTAGTGCCACAGACGTCACCAAGCTTTCTTCTCTTTGTCCAATGCTCAAAAAGCAACTACTGTTGTCTGTCATATGAACAAAAATGCGTTGCGCTGTCGTGAAACACCTGACAAGTCAGGCCCAGCGCGTCCGACATTGGCGTGAGGGAGAATTGCTATATTTTCAGTCTTTTTTCTGGAAGAAAAGGCAGGAGAATGAACAAAAAAAGGCAGAAAATAGACAAGAGGGAGGTGACAGAAAGAAAAGGAATAAGGCGGAAACAAAGAGAGGGATAGAAAAGTGTCAAGTATAGTGAACACCCTATGTATTGTTTTGCATTATTTATTACGAAACTTCTCTATTTCTTGTCACTCGTTTTAGGCTCTTCTGAGAAACGCTGATAAGACAAAATGAAAAAAGTAATATTAGTTTACCTAGCAGCAGGAGCAGTAGCAGCAGAAACAACAAAACAACAGCAGCAGCAACATTAACAGTAGCAGCTGCTGTTGTGGTAGTAGTAGAAGTAGTAGAAGTAGTAGAAGAAGTAATAGCAGCAGCAGCAGCAGCAGCAGCAGCAGCAGCAGTAGTAGTAATAGTAGGAGTAGTAGTAGTAGTTGTAGTAGTAGTAGTAGTAGTAGTAGTAATAGTAGTAGTAATAGTAGTAGCAGTAGTAGTAGTAGTAGTAGTAACAGCAGCAGCAACAGCAGCAGCAGTAGCAGTAGTTGTAGTAAAAGCAGCAGCAGCAGCAGTAGCAGCAGCACCAGTAGCAGCAACGATAGCAGCAGTGACAGTTCTCTTCGGATTTTCCTTGTGCTCTTCTTTCTCCTGTTTCAGAACCTTTTTTTTTCCTACATGCTTCGCACGCCTCCTCTACAGATACTGAAAAACATCCCTTACCTTCCAGTGTGAAAATTACTGCTTTAGCAAGCCTGTCTGATTCATGCTCATTTTCAGTAACGATGTTTCTCGTACCAAAATCCACACAAGTGTCGATTTCCTGCAAGATTTCAGGGAAAAAAAAATGTACCACAAGTGTCCCCAGACAGGGTGAAAGAAAAGTGATTATTCCACTGATCAAGTACCGATATCTCCGTCTTGTGGGTTTAAAACCACATTTTAGAGCACAGACAGGCATGGGGAGCTAGAAGAAGAGATAACTGAGGGCAAGGAGTGTGGGGAAGGGAGGGGGTGTTAAGAGGGCCGGATACACATACTTCCAGAAGGGCAGACTTCCCCCTCACAAGCACTAAACCCTCAGACAATGCCCAATCCTGCCCCCCCCCCCCCCCCCCCCCCCCCCAGCCCTGGAGAAGGAGGCTGACATGGCTGCCACTCCAGCAGGACGAGGGCTGGTGAAGTGGCGCTGGACCACTGTTGTGGCGTCCTTGTCACTGATGCCCGCCCCCCGCCTGCCCCCACCCACCCACCCACTCTAAACCTCCGGCAAAGCGCCTTAACTCCTGATTGTCTTTGCCGTCCTCCGCATGTGTCAACTCAAGTGGCCTCCCTTCCATGTTCCAGGGTCCAAACAATCAGACTCTCTGAGCGATGGCGGACATGTTGGCAAAAGGCCAGTCGAGCTTCCTGCCTGCTCCATACTCTTCGTGTGGGGATGCTTGTGTGTGAGACTGCTGCTTGTCTGTGCTCAGTCCTCTTGGCTTTGGAGTGCTAGAGGCCAGCCCTGAGTGTGCTCTGTTGGCCATCATCCTCTTTGTCCTGTTTGTCTGACCATGATCTGACTGACGACGGCACAAAGCGGATCAGTGCCGGGATGTTCAACGCCTACATGTACAGAAAAAGGAGAGCGATGAAGAGGAAAGGCCAGGCTGCGTGTGTGTGTGTGTGTGTGTGTGTGTGTGTGTGTGTGTGCGCGCGTGTGTGTGTGTGTGGCTTGTGTAACACACTTCGTTCCCCTTTTTGTCCTTTTCTGGTGTTTTCCAGCATTGTGCGTGGTTTATTGAGGACTGTAAAGTCGATACTAACATGATTGCCAGTAAAAATACTTTTTCCTTTTCTAGCCAATGCTATCTTACTTTCTCTCAGTATAAAAGAGTTATCATTTCTGTAGGAATGAACACTCCTCGGATGACATTGTCTAACTGACGGTATATGTTAATTGGGGTGGGTGGGGCAGGCATGAATAGAATTATTTGGAGGAGATACCACCTCAA
>CM054134.1:122066209-122071209 GCA_028751875.1 Rapana venosa
ATCTCATTTCATATCCTGCCTTGTTCCTTTACTTCTTGTCACCTCCTTCTCGTCTATTTTCTGCCTTCTTGGTCCATTCTCCTGCCTTTTTTCCCAGAAAGACGTTAAAGATTTTCTCTCCTATGCCGAAGTCGGATGTGCTGGGCCTGACTTGTCAGGAGTTTAACGGTAGCGTGACGCATTGTATCCTTTTAACAAACAACTTATGTAATAATCTGAAACAACCAGAAACTGAAAAAAAAACAACTCGAAAAACCACAAAAACACAACTAAAACAACAAAAGCAGCTATACACCAAAGGTATCAATAATTATACAAAAGGGAAAACAGAGAACGCAAGTGAAGTGAGGCGACTCGAGGTGGCATCTGCATTGGCCCAGTGCATGATGGATGACCCAGGCCAGGGACAAAATCACCAAAAAACCTCCCTGCCTTTTGGTCAGCCACCCCCTGGGGCCGTGATAATGGACCGGGGCTGCCAAGCTAGCTTTGTTTCTTCCCAGGTTATCAGGGGAATCAAAAATCAACTGCCCCCCAGGCCCCTTTCCTTCTGCCTTGTGATTTTGTCATTTCGGATGATTTCTTTGATCTTTTGGGTTTTAAGAGAAAAAACATATGTTTAGGGAGGTGTGTTGTGTGTGTGTTGTGGGGTTGTGTGTGTTTGTGTGTGGTGTGTGTGTGTGCGTGGTGCGTGTGTGTGTACTTCCTACCTTTGTTTACAGTCGTTTGTGTCTGAACTCCATCTTCTGTCTGTCTTATTTTGTCTTTGCCCGTCAAAAATTTCTGACTGACCTTTTTTGTTTTGTTGACTTGCCTGTGTGTCTGTCTGATGTTGTCTGTGTGTCCGGTCTCCGCTCTCTCTTTTTTCGCGCTGCGGGTATGAGTGTGTGTGGTGTGCGCGTGTGTGTGTGTGGTGTGTGTGTGTGTGTGTTTGTGTGTGTGTGTGTGTGTGTGGTGTGGTGTGTGTGTGTGTCCCTCACTCTCTCCTTACCATCCTCGCGTCATTTCGCTTCACTTGTAACGGAGTAAAATGAGAAACATACAGTGCTTCTCCACACATTGTTAACACCCAGTAATGTTATGTTTTCTTTGGTTTAGTTCCCAGTCCCGTCGTTTCTACTTGTTTGCATTAAAGCCAATTGTATCAAATTTGTCGGCAAAGTTATGACTTATCCAGTCTTTATTTTAAAAAAAAAAAAGCAAAAATAATATTCGTAAAAACAGTCTCTACTACTGTCTTTTACGACGCCTTGACGTAACATTACGTGATATGACGGTCGTGATTGTTACGGTTTCAAGATGAACGACGTGATTGGCTTCGTCAAGGTGTTAATATTTGTCTTCTCTCAAAATTCATTGCGTAGTCATATTGTGGTATGAAGAAAAGAGAAGCTGGGGGCAGAAACCTAGATGGCTTCACACACAGATACTTTACCTTAGCATCTTACAAGCTGAATACAAAATATTGCTTTTGCTTCCCGCACTTGTTTTGTGATTACGATACTACTTTTGTTTTCTTAACAGTGAGGACTGTTAGTTATTGTTTCTTTTATGATGCCTTTCAGTTTTGTTCTGAATAGGCGTTGTATTAAACTAGTTTTAGTAGTGTCAGTTCTCTTTTGAAGGAATCTTTCTTTCCTTGTGATTTTTTCCCTTGGTTTACTAGTCTTTGTGTTTTTTTCGTTTTTTTTATTATTTCTGCCGCATTGTTATTGTTGTTGTTGTTGGTGGTGGTGGTGGTGGTGGTGTTTTTCATGTTCTTGTTGTTGTTGTTTCTTGTTTGTTGTTGTTGTTGTTCTTCTTCTTCTTCTTCTTCTTCTTCTTGATGTAGCTATAGATGTTGTTTTGTTTGATTTTCTTTTTTTTCCATTTTTGATTTTGGTCTTGAAGGAGGTCTGTGTTTGCTTATAATTATTGGTTAGTTTGTTTTGTTCTTTTTTTTGGTGTTTCCCTTCGAAACTAACATCATAAAAACAAGACAATCAAATTCATTCTTGATGTAATCAGAATATAATATAAAGATAGAGGACTTCGTTGTTACTGGCTGTGTTCTTTATTTGAAGCATTAGATCTAAATGTCATGTAACATTTTAAAATCTCTCTCTCTCTCTCTCCCCCCTCTCTCTCTCTCCCTCTCTCTCTCTCTCTGATCAGTAAATAAGGATCAAGCTGTGACATAAAAATGAATAATTAAAGAATGATACAGAAATAAGTTGCCAACTTACCTCAATCTGCTCAGACAAACTAGTTGCTGCAAATAAAAGAAACGATCGCCTCATATCAGCAATTCACACATGTGCATAAAACACGATCTGGAACAATGGATAAAAATGGTCTTTTTCATCACTTCATTCTGAAATGTCATTTGTAAAGTAGCAGAGGTAAACAGAAGGGAAAACAAGGAAAGACAAAAACAGACAGGAAACTAATTCTTATCGTATAAAACAAACTGTCTCTCTAGCTTGTCGATGAAAACTGAACTGTTTGAAGACAAAATCTGTTGGGCATGTCTTTTGTATATGTGGCCATAGTGTAACTGTTGATCATATCTTGATATGCAGCATGCTAAAAAGCTGCATACCTGTTCTTACTTCATCATCGTCATCAGCGATATTCAGTGATCTTCTACTGAGATATTTTCTTTTTCAAATCGTCATTGCATAGCCCAATTAGTTCATTATTATGATTATTATGGACTCTAGAAACGCTATCATCCTGTGGACTATGAGTATTTTCTCTTGTTGGTTACAGTTTTAAAATATCGTGTTATTGGTTATTGGTTAGACTCTGTTAGAAATAGAGGTTTTACTGTTCTGTATTTAAGAGTTACTTTAGATTAGCATGTTCTTACTTGTTTATTGTAGATTTAGTAAATTACCCCCGTCCCCCGCCTCTAACCAACTCCCAGATCCGCCCATCCCCTCACCCCTAGCCCTTTTATATCTAATATCACATTTAGTGAAGAGACGTAAAACGACATGGAACAGAGGCCAAGACACACCAAAAGACAAAAGAAGAAGAAGAAGAGAGAGACAAAGGGAAGGATGTCACCATCCTCAGTTGGACAACACAAGCAAAGACAGTCCCAGAAGAAGTCCTTGCGTTTGTTTCTAATGAATGTGGGGCAGGCCATCCTGTCGCCATTCGGCCCCTCCTCAGACACATCCCAGCAGTTAGGCGAAGGGCTGAATTAGTGTGATGCATTCAGCTGAGGGCCCGCGCCCAGAAGAGCTACAAAAAACAAACGAGGTTGGCATCTTGTCTCCTCGAGTCTGTTTTACCCACAGTGAATGGCTAGACCTTTGCGAGCAGGGGGCCAATATAGTGCTGATGTACGTGAAAGAGGAGAGGGAGTTTTGACAATTGGGCTACAGCAACAAGCCTTTGTATTGCGAGCCTGTAGGTCTTTGTCTGATCACTCCAAGAGGTACGAGGAGGGGCTGTGACTAAGCAGTTATTTATTTATTTATTTGTTTGTTTATTTATTTATTTAGTTATTTATTGATCTCTACAGGGGCTTGGATTGTCTAACAACGTGTTACCTGCTTGGTTCGTCAGCTCGATTTGTTAGCGCTTTGAACCTCCCCCCCCCCCCCCACCTCCCCGCCCCCCGCCCGCCCTTATTGTGAAAGATAGAACTGTTTTACTCTGTCTCTATCTCTGTCTCTATCTTTTTCTCTTTCTGTGTGTGTGTGTGTGTGTGTGTGTGTGTGTGTGTGTGTGGTTGTCTTTGTAATTGTCTCTCTGTCTCTCTCTCTTTCTGTCTCTGTCTCTCCCTGTGTGTGTGCGTGTGTGAGTAAGTATGTGTGTGTGTGTTTGCGTGCATTTGACGTGGCAATTAGACACACACAAAAAACCCGCACAAACAGTTTAGCAAGACACTTTTTTTTTACAATCTAAAAACATCAACTTCAAAAACATAAGAGATACACACACCAAACAGCTCCATTATCACAACAAATGCTCAGAACAAAAGCAAGTTTTCTCTTTCAACTTTCAGCCGCACACACTATGAATGAAGTAATCTCTTTATGACACTGGCAGTCGGAGGATATTCACACAGCATGTGATGCAAACATTGTTTCCAGTTTATCAGGTATGAATGGCAAAATTGTCGCATAACGGCTTTCGATGCAGTTACTGAAATGCTCAACTCGAGTGTGGCTGAAATTCCAGCGGGAGTTTGGTTTTGCTTTGGGTTTTCTTTTTGTTTAGTTCCACTGTTTGGTTTTGCGTTACAAAGCTTTCTTTTTTCTTTTCCATTTAAGTGATATCCCAGCCCTGTACACTCATAGCATTCATTTTGATCATACTGGATTCGCCCCCCTCCCCACCCTCACCCACTCACGCACACACATAATTATTACCTCCCACGAATCAGCAGCCTACATGAATATGATCATAATAATAAATTTCAGGCATAAGAGGATATCAATTGCTGCGATCCCGCTTTGATTGTGTTCACTGGTGCATAGTTTAAGATGCAAACGATGCCTTCCACTAAGCCCACTAATGTTGGTAATAACCATTAAGTCGTGAAGCATTGATAAGAACAAAAGACTTTTTTTTTGATCAAAGAAATAAACAACGCAATACAAAAAGATAAAGACTGGGGGGGGGGGGGGGGGGGGGGGGGGGGCAAAAAGTGCATTGACAACCAATGTCTGAAACGTTGTTTTTTTAAACCTATATGAAATCCCATTTCGATCAGCGCACATTGCTGTTTATCTGTCCGCAACTCCTGTATCTACCCTTTAGCTCAGAAAACAGAACCAGCCTATAACATGTCCGTGCCATGCTTTTTATAGCGCAAGATACGACAATGATAACTAAGGGAGAGAACAATCTAAGCGTGAAACAAATCTGATGTAGACATAATTATCGTCCGTATCTGAATTCATTATGTAAAATGCAATTTCTCGCAAGGCTATTTGATATTCTTGTATGCTCTATTACACAGCCTTGCCAGAAATAGGATATTACATAATGGATTATATAGG
>CM054134.1:122073709-122078709 GCA_028751875.1 Rapana venosa
CAAACCTCAAAACCATCAAATGACATATAAGTCTCTAAAGCTGCCGAAACTATCATAGAGACCCCCCCCCCCCCCCCCCCCCCCCAAAAAAAAAAAAAAAGCAAACAATAAAAACAACACACAAACCCAAAAATTCCCAACAAAACACAACAAAACAACATCCCCCCACCAAAAAATAAAACAAAAACAAAAACAAAAACCTCACACAAACAAAACAACCAATCTAACAATCGAAAACCAATTCGTCATAATCACAAAGTGAATGCCAAAACAAAACAAATATCCTACACATAACCAGCAAATGTCAAATATCACAATATGAAGCTATCTAGTCCACTATTTCTCTCCCTTGCCTTTTTCTTCCTTCCTTCCTTCCTTCTTTCTTTCTTTCTTTCTTTCTTTCTTTCTTTCTCTCTTTCTCTCTTCTTTCATCTTCTTCTTTTCCTTCTCTTCTTTTTCTTCTTCTTCTTCTTCTTCTTCTTCTTCTTTCTCTCTCTCTCTCATCTCTTCTCTCTCTCTCTCTCTCTCTCTCTCTCTCTCTCTCTCTCTCTCTCTCTCTCTCTCTCTCTCTCTCTCTCTCTCTCTCTCTCTCTCTCTCCATCCTTTTCTTTTTATCCCAGACTTCGTTTACAGAATCATGTTTGACAGGAAACAAATCTAGAAATATTGATAGAGCCAATGAAGTCTTCAGTCTTTAAATCATTGTCTTCGAATCATAACAATCGCCATAAATTGGGTTATATGATAGCTTGGTTATAGTCAATAAGGGATGGCTATTTCCAGCAATAAAACTTTTTAAAAGAGAAGGAATCGATAGATCAAAAGTTTATAGAAATCGTTGCAAAGATAACTAGCGCTGGAAAAAGAGAAGACTTAAAATAATGAGAAATGTGTTGTTATGGAAAAAATGAAGGTTGAATGTCAATAGTTTTGGGGAAAAAAACGGTTTAAATTGATCATAATTCAGTACAAATGAGGGTAAAGGGGACGGGGGGAGGTTGATACAGGAGAGAGGGACACAGAGAGACAGACACACAGACAGACAGAGAGACAGACACACAGACAGACAGAGAGACAGACAAAGACAGAGACAGACAGACAGACAGTGAGACAGTGAGACAAACAGATAGGCAGACAGGCAGAAAGACAGAGAGACAGAGACAGAGACAGACATACAAAGAGACAGAGTCAGAGAAACAGAAAGACATACAGAGCCAATAGAGAGATAATGGAGACAGATATAGCAAGCGCACACGCACCACACACACACACACACACACACAACACACACACAGCCACACACACACACACAACACACCAACACACACACAACACACACACACACACACACACACACACACACACACACACACACACACACACACACACACACACACACAACACACACACACACATATCCTTCTCTTTAAAAAACAACACAACCGAAACAGATCAGGAAACAACACAGAGAGAGAGAAAGAACACAAATCTGAGAGAGAACAGAAGGCAGATACGATGTGGAGTGATGATGCAAAACGCTGTCACCAGTACAGTGTGTGCCATTGCACTCATATTCCATCACGTGACAGAGAGGGGAATTGGCTTCGTCAGGCCCAGGTCTCATTCATCACGGCCTCAGGGGATGGCCATGAGTGCAGGAGTTTGGCCATCACTGGACCCGAACCTCCCCCTCCCCCTTGGACAGTTACTCATCTCCTGACAGCTGACATGGTGCCGCTTACATATACTGCACTTTGCTTCCAGTTTCGTTTTGGCATTGCTTCTTTGTTTGATGTTGATTCCTAGATAGTAATGTTGCTGTATGTTTATGAGTAGTAGGCAAGAGCAGTAGTAGGAGTTGTAGTAATAGTAGAGTGAGAGTAGTAGCAGTAGTATAGTAGTAGTAGTAAGAGTAAAGTAGGAGTAGTAGTAAGAGTAGTAGAGTAGTAGAAGTATGTAGTGATAGGAGGAGGAGGAGGGTGTATAGTGTAGTAGAAGTAGTAGTAGTAGTGTTTAGTAGTAGTAGGAGGAGGAGAGGAGAGAAGGAGTAGCGAGGGAGTAGAATAGTGGTAGATTAGTAGTATAGTAGCAGTAGCAGATAGTAGAGTAGTAGTAGTAGTAGTGTAGGTAGTAGAGCAGCAGAGAGTAGCAGTAGTAGTAGTGGGCAGTCAGAGCAGCAGTAGTAGTATAGAGCTAGCAGCAGCAGCAGCAGAGTAGTCAGCAGCAGCAGAAGCAGCAGCAGCAGCAGCAGCAGCAGCAGAGCAGCAGCAGCAGCAGCAGCAGCGCAGCAGCAGCAGCAGCAGCACAGCAGCTAGCGCAGCAGCAGCAGCAGCAGCAGCAGCAGCAGCAGCAGCAGCAGCAGCGCAGCAGCAGGCAGCAGCAGCAGCAGCAGCAGCGGCAGCAGCAGCGCAGCACAGCAGCTAGCAGCAGCAGCAGCAGCAGCAGCAGCAGCAGCAGCAGCAGCAGCAGCAGCAGCAGCAGCAGCAGCAGCAGCAGCAGCAGCAGCAGCAGCAGCAGCAGCAGTAGTAGTAGTAGTAGTAGTAGCAGCAGCAGCAGCAGCAGTAGTAGTAGTAGTAGTAGTAGTAGTAGTAGTAGTAGTAGTAGTAGTAGTAGTAGTAGCAGCAGAGATTGTTAGTGCACGTGTTGTTATTGTTCTTATTAGTACTTGTTCTTTTTAAGAAATTTTCTAAATCATATAACAGAACGAACAAAAATCATCACAGTCATATAACTGTATCTGTACATGAATCTACGTCAGCTGCTAATTTGGCAACAGTAGGTTTTAATTTTCCACCATTAACATGTCTTTTGCATTTATTGTTCTCTTTGCTTCTAGAAAAAAATATAGGTATTACTGATATAATATGTTCATCATGAAGTTATTTTCTACTCTGTATTTATTCGCTCAGCTGGGTGATTGAGTGATAATTAACTTAGTTTGTTTTACCTTTTCTTTGTGTTTCATTCATTATCTGTAGTCTTGAAATATAACACAATGACTGAATATAGATCACCGTTTAGTATGATAGAAAGGTTGCCAATGATAAATCAGTATTGAAAGGCTTCACTAATAAACAAGTCTTATTAGTAAATGAGATCGTCACGCGCTCATCAACAGAATGACCTAATCTGTCTTATGTAATAGGAATTGCACGAGAGATGTAGACAGAAAGGTACGGTGTTGACAGTGTCTTCACCTTCTAGGCATTGCACGAGAGATGCAGACAGAAAGGCACGGTGTTGACAGTGTCTTCACCTTCTAGGCATTGCAAGAGAGATGCAGACAGAAAGGCACGGTGTTGACAGTGTCTTCACCTTCTAGGCATTGCAAGAGAGATGCAGACAGAAAGGCACGGTGTTGACAGTGTCTTCACCTTCTAGGCATTGCAAGAGAGATGCAGACAGAAAGGCACGGTGTTGACAGTGTCTTCATCTTCTAGGTATTGCACGAGAGATGCAGACAGAAAGGTACGGTGTTGACAGTGTCTTCATCTTCTAGGCATTGCAAGAGAGATGTAGACAGAAAGGTACGGTGTTGAGAGTGTCTTCATCTTCTAGGTATTGCACGAGAGATGCAGACAGAAAGGTACGGTGTTGACAGTGTCTTCATCTTCTAGGTATTGCACGAGAGATGCAGACAGAAAGGTACGGTGTTGACAGTGTCTTCATCTTTTCTACCCTTTCCTTTGCTTCCAACAGCAAGCACCCCGTGGGGAAGCCGGGATGGGGTGGGGGTGGGGGGAGTCAGTATAAATAGCATCCTCAGCTTCTGGAAATTCTGGGATAGGAATTCCCTCTTTTATATCCCTTTCTTTATTTCTACTTAGTTCCTTTTTATTCCTGCCTCCACTTCTCGTCTATTTTCTGCTGTTTTGGTCCATTCTCCTTCCTTTTTCTCCAGTAGACTGAAAAGATAATAATTCTCTCCCTCGCCGAAGCCGTATGCCCTGGGCCTGACTTGTCAGGTGCTTAACGGCAGTACAAGGCATTGTCCATCATATGACGGACAACAATAGTTGCTGTCTGTCTGAGTGTCTGAAATTTAAGAAGAAAAAAAGATAATATATCTGTCCTGAGTTGTGACATTGAATGTGAGAGTTCCCATTGCTGGCTTGATCACCCCCTTGCACATACATAAATGTTCTTATTTTCTCTGTCGAGTTCTTCTTCCAAGCCGTTTTTGCTCATTATTATGTAAAATGATCCACTCACAGAAGAGCAGATTTTAGTCGGATCATTCCTTTATTAAGATATGCCCTCATAGTTATCTAGTCGAGAAGTAGCATAGCTGAGGGCCCAGGGTCAATTATTTCCTGTCTGAAAGTTTCCGATGCCAAAGAAGCAATAGCAACAATAATAAAAACTAAGACACTATCAAGCAGAACAGAAACACAATTTTGGGGAATAAGTTCAAAAAGTACATGAGCAACCATGCTTTTTCCAAATTCCAGCTCCACTTTCTGGGCTTCCATTTTGTGTTAAAATGCTATCGAACTGATAAGTAAGGTTCCGACATAGAACGGTTGGCTTGACTTCACAATTGAACTAAGTCAAGCTCCTTCTTCCCTACCTAGGACACTCCTACCCATCCACATGGACGTGTAACGGAAGTCAGGTGTACTGAACCCAGGAGTGGCTATCCCTATGAAATGAAAAATACCTCTGTTAACCAAAAAGAACAGGTGAAAAACTCACACCAGGTCAGTACAGGAGTATCTTGATAGGAAACAGTGTGCAATATAACGATTACACTTATGAAGTATCCATTACACTATGTAAAAAGGAGAAACAAACAAACGAAAACAAAGCATGTTTCACAATCCAAACTGAAATAGGTCTGGGTTTTCTTTTTTTCAAAACCATTTATATTCGAGGTCATGGTGTCATACACTACCACAGTCAAGATTTCTATTTCCTTGTGTGTGCAGGTAGACCTTGTGCATCCCCAGATTTATCAGCCCTACATGGTCTTCAGTCAAATCATGGCCAGTCCATGGGAA
>CM054134.1:122081209-122083709 GCA_028751875.1 Rapana venosa
TTTCCTCCTTCTTAATTGTGTTTAACTTTTTGCAGTTTTGTTTCTAAGGTTCTTTACTGGGGTGCTAAGTTGGGTTGGAATGGACAGTGTGACAACAAAGACACCCCACTGTCAGGGCTTCACCAGCTCTCTCTCTCTGTGACTGACAGGCAGGGTGACTTCTCCTTCAGTGCTGTTGAGTCAGACAGATTTTTCTCGGTACCAGTGATTTTAGCACTGGTCAAATAAAAGCATTTCCCCCAAGAGACAATGTATACCAGGTCCTCTCTATACCCTTAGTTCTCTTCTTTTTTCAGACAGCTCTTTCCCATTTTCTATCTTTGTCTCCACTTCGAAATTTGGTCTGGTACAAAAATGAACGTTTGGATCAGTATTGGTCAATGGTGAAATCAGTTTAGTTCCCTCTGTCTGGTGCCACTTTTAGGACCACTTTTTTGGTCAGAGCACTCGCTTGCCTCCAGCTAAGGTTAAGCTTCGAGCGTGACTACCAATTGGATGGGTGACCGTTTGCGCGCCTTGGCTTCTGTACAGTTTCCCCTAGTTCACCCAGCTGTAAATGGGTACCTTCCTCTTTAGGGTCAGGGAAGGTAAAGCAGCGAGGGAGAGGAGATGGGTGCCGCCCTCAATATGCTGGCCCCTTGAGAAGTTGAGGTCTCTGATGCCTCACTCCCCTACGACCACATTGGTTATAGGACACCTTTACCTTTATTTTCCAAAGCATATAGAAAAATCGACTTATGAATGAATCGTGATACAAATAGCATGACAACTAGAAGTTAGTTGAAATGTTGCAGTCACATTTTACCATTCTTTTTGGGAAACAAAATAATGTTAAAATGTTAAAACAATAGAAATTCTAAGCAAATACTAAAATGTCAAAAGTGGAAAATCTCCATCTGAAGCCATCTTGTTTTCAATTTTTCTTAATATTTTATCTACTACAGAATCTCTCTTTCTGTTATTCCAGAATTTGAGTACAAAAAGATATTTGACAGGAAACAAATCTACATACATTGATCAAGCCAATCAAGTCTTCAGTCTTGAAATCATTGTCTTGGTTTCATAACGATTACAATAAATAAGGTCGTATTAAAGCATTGTAAAAGTCAATGATGGACGATTGTTTTGAGAAAGAAAAAGTTTAAAAAGAGAAAAAATCAATGGCTCAAAACTTTGCAGACCACTTTATCATGTAACTGCCTCTCATAAAATCACTGAAAAGATGGATATGCGGTTTTTTGTGGAAAGATGATGGTTTGGATGTCAATAGTATGGAGACAAAACACGTTAAGTTGCACATTTCTTTTTACAAAAGAGAAGAAAAGTTCATGGGGAGAAAGAGACAGACACAGAGAGAGAGAGAGAGAGGGAGAGGGAGGGAGGGAGAGAGAGAGAGAGAGAGAGAGAGAGAGAGAGAGAGAGAGAGAGAGAGAGAGAGAGAGAGAGAGAGAAGCAAAGGATAGACACACACACACGCATGACAAACATCGATGGAGAGAAAAGCAAGGTGGCCTGGAGTTATTGTGTAAATGCTGTCAACAGTACAGTTTGCCCTGTTGCACCGATATTCCATCCTGGTGACAGACAGACAGACAGACAGACAGACAGACAGACAGACAGACAGAGAGGGGGATCAGCTTGGTCAGGCCCAGGTCTCCTTCATCAGGCCTCGGGGGCTGGCTGAATGCCAGAAGCGCGGGAAGTGTGTGGTGATTTGTCCCCACCTCTGGGCTCTCCGTCATGTGTGACAGCTGACATGGTACTGCCTGCAGACACCTGCACCCCGCCCCCTACCCCTCCCCCCTTTCCTTCCTGCACCCTCATGCTTTTGTGTTGTGCTGCTCTTGTTCACTGTGGCTGTTGTTGTTGTTGTTGTGGTGGTGGTGATGGTGGTGTTTTATTGTTGCTTCGGTTAGTCTTTGAAATTGGTGATGGTGCTATTGTTGTCTCTATTGTGTTATCATTGTGGTCATTGTTGTTGTTAGTGGTACTTTTGAAATTTAATGTTGATTGGGGTGGCTTTGAAATCAGTTTTAAAGTTCCAACAGAATTGTAGTTATTTATATGTGATTATAATTTATATGAATCTGTGTTGTTCAATATTTAGCACTTCTGACATTCTTTCCTTTTCATCCTCCTATCAGAATTTCTTTTTGACTTGTAGTTCTATACTTTTTGCATACATGTTTAGTCTTGAATTTAATCTCCACTGTTTTACCATCTGCTTATCAATTCAGTGCTCAGGTTTGTTCTTCAAGGGTTTTTTTTATTCTGACATTTTCCTGATCATTTCTAGGAGCCTTTCTGTGTACATGTAGGCTTTCAACATTCTTGAACTGATCAGATCTGAGCAGTCTCCTGAGAGATCGTTGTCAGAGCAGACATGGCAGAGTGCATTGTGGGAAACACAGCTCCCTCCAAGGCAGCGCACTCCGCACTCCGCAGTCAGGAGGCTCCAGTGGAGAACAGCAGCACTGTCTCACTCTACCTCTACAGATGT
>CM054134.1:122088709-122113709 GCA_028751875.1 Rapana venosa
GTTGATTGCTGAGACCCTGGGACATTTAAGGGAGGCCACTCGAATTGACAAGCTTGTAGCATGAAGTGAAGACAATCAGGAGTTAAGGCGCTTTTCTGGAGTGTTCAACTGGATGGGGGCAGAGCTAGAGGGGAAGGGAGAGGGGGATGGGGGTAGGGGTGGGGGGAGGCATCAGTGACAAGAACACCACAACATTTTGTCTGGTGATGCTACACCACCTCTCATCCTCTCAGAGTAACAGACATAGCAGTCTCTTCTCCAACAATTGTCAAGTCTGGGGGTTTAGATTTTGTCTGGCTGTTAGTGATTTTAGTTCTTGTCAGGTGAAACCGTCTCTCCTGCTTGATGGTATGTATATCGGGCCCTCTTGATCCAATCTTCTGCTCTTCTCCAGCCGTCTCCTCCCTGTGCTTATTTGCTTGACGAGCTGTTTCAGACAGACAGAAGGCGGGGACCAGTACTTAGTCAGTGGTAAAATCAGGTTTCCTCCTCCGTCTCATGCCGCCTGTGTTACTGTACATCGTTTTACTGTGCTTTGGGAGGAAATCAATACTGTGGTGGATCTTTGGCACAATCAACATGGTTACGGGATGGCTTTCCTTTTTTTGGAATGCAGTTTTACTGAAACACTCAGGGCTGAATCAGTCATTTGTTGTAAGGGAGAGGTACAAAAATAAATCTACACAATGGGAAGCTCTCTCTTTCTCTATATCTCTCTATCTCACACACACCGCACACACACTTCAGCTAAAACATTACCTCTCCGCAAACAACACATAGAAGAAATAACGAGGCAAACTAAGAAAAAAGCCTGGAGTTATTTGAGCAAATGCTGTCAACAGTGCAGTTTGTGCCACTGCACTGATACTCCATCCTGGTGACAGACAGACAGACAGACAGACAGAGAGGGGGATTAGCTAGCTTGGTCAGGCCCAGGGCTCATTCATCACGGCCTGAGGGGCTGAATGCCAGAGCAGGAGGTTGGCCAGCATTGGTCCCTGGCCATGCACCATCCATCATGACTGTGCTAGTAGCTGACAGGGTGCAGCCTGCACTCAACACTCTGCTCGTCGTTGTTCCTTGCCTACACTCATACCCCTGGCCCCCCTCCAGGATGCCGGGTCCTGTCAGTATAAATAGCATCCCCACCTTCTGTAAATCTTGTGCTAGGAATTCCCTTTTTTAATCCTCTCTTTGTTTCTGCCTCGTTCCTTTTCTTCACGTCACCTCCTTTTTATCTATTTTCTGCTTTCGTGGTCCATTCTCCTGCCTTTTTTTGTAGAAAGACGTAAAAGATCAATTCTCTCCCATGCCGAAATAGATGCGCTGGGCCTGACTTGTGAGGTGTTTCACGGCAGCACAACGCATTTTGGCTCATATGACAAATGACTAGTTGCTGTCTGAGCGTTTGACGAAGAAGAATACCTCCAGTGTTTTTTCTTGCAACTGTTGTTACTGTGTTTGGTGGGGTTTTATAATTTCCCTGAAGTCGGAATGTGGCTACCTTAATTGTTGTAAAACGGTCACATAAGCAAAAACCTCACCATCGGTGAACATTGGAGATCTGGTCAGGAACAAAAACAAAATGTTGTGTTGTTGTTGCTGTTGCTCCTGCTGTTGGCTTTGTTGCTGCCACAGTTGCTGTTATCATTATTGTTTTCGCTGCCGAAATGTCTTGTTATCTTAGATATTTCTCTACTGATTAGCGTGAGAAAAGATCTACAGTGGCTTACTTGTGCGTATACAGAAGTCAATGTTGTTCAGAATTATTTTGGTCTGATAATCTCCTTTCTTTCTTCATGCAATCTAATGATGTTCTTTTCCTTTTATTTAAAACAAGGTTTTTTTGTTCGTCCAATCTGTTAAGTTGGTGCTCATAGTAAAAAAGTGCTCATAGTAAAAAAGTGCTCAGTATTCACGATTCATTCTCTTCCTTCCTTATCCACTATGAGTTTCTTCAGCTGATTAATTGGCTGCTTCTATTTATTTTTCTTTGTATCCATTACATAATTTGTAGTCTTGTGACATAACTCAATGTCTAATTAGACACCATAATTCACCGTGACAGGATGATTCCTATAATAAAGGTTTATGGGCAGATCTACCTATCGTAAACAAGCCTTCTTCGTAAACTAGACTGTCGAACACTCATCATAACAAGTACCTAATTTCTTCTGTATGAACAGCGTCGTGAAACAGGTGTAAACAGGAAGGCAGTGTGTTGATGGTGTCTTCACCAGTCGGCCTTCAGCCTTCACTCCCAGCAACAAGACAGAAAAGAAAGATGGAGAATCAGTTGTGTCTTGGGATATCAACTGTGTCAAAGTAACTCTCTCTGACTTCTAAATACCATTATCTTGTGTACAAGTATTCCTATTTCAGTTTTTTTGTAAGTGTTTGTTTGACTTTGCTTTAATTTCTACTTCAAAGGTAACTTGATCCCAAAACCGGAAATATTTGTTAGATACGTTTTAACTATGATGCATGCAACTTTCATGCGTATAAAATATAATTTACAAACAGCGTTATTGAAGATCAGTTTTATTAATTTTATTGTCTGGATATATGTAAAAGAAACAGAGGGAGGCTTTGGCAACTGATAAGTCACATAAAACAGAATAGTTCACAAAATATTTTCTTTGCAAACAAAAGAGAAGATACCACATTGTCCGCGCGCAATCTGATTAGTACTGAAGAGCAGTGATCTGGCACCGTGAGTCAATTCTGTAGGATGGATGGTTGAAATAATTTATTCTAACATGACATTTATCCTCAGAATTATTCGTTCATTTCTTCTCACGTCTCTCAAACTGACATACGTAGCTATGCAGACCTAGTTATCTAAGATATGTGGCTATTACAACGAGAAGAATGACTAAATCAATAAGCAAGAAAACTGAAAAGCTGATAAAAGATTGGAAAAGAAGAAGAAGTATACTAAATGCTAATAATTTATAGAATAGATTTCACCCTTTTCAAGAAAAATCTGGTAGACTGCTTTAAAAAGAGAAAAAGGAAAACACCACAGCGACAACAAAAACAACAAAACGAACACAGCATGTTAACGAGCTGTATGGAAAGCAGTCGGCTCTTCCATTACCATCTGTCTCCTTCTGTGTGTACCTATCTATCTACATGGAGGCTAGGCGTTCACCATCCCTGACCTGATCCGCTTTTCACTGACTTGAGTCAGATCATAGTCAGACCAGACCTGACAAAGAGGATTGTGGGAAACAGAGCACACTCAGGGGCACAGCACTCCACCAAAGTCAAGAGAATCCAGCAGCACAGATAGCAGCAGGCAGTATGTAGGCCTATGTATCTCGCGCTGTCACCACCATCACCCACCACACACACACACCATCACCCACCACACACACACACGCACCACGGAGCATGCAGCGCAATACAATACAATACAGGACAGCACAACTGGCCCTTCTCTCTACTCGCCACCATGTCCGACATCGCTCAGCCAGTGGATTGTTTGGACCCTGGGACAGCCAAGAGAGGCCACTCCAGTTGACAGCTGCGGAGGGGGTAGGGGGGGGGGGGGGGGGGGGGGGGGGGGGGCAGAGACAATCAGGAGTTAAGGCGCTTTGCCAAGGTGTTGAAGTGGACAGGGAGGGGAGGGGTGTAGGCGGCGGGCGTCAGTGACAAGGACATCCCTAGTAGTGATAGTAGTAGTAGTAGAAGTAGTAGTAGTAGTGGTAGTAGTAGTAGAAGAAGTAGTGTGTTGGCGCTATACCGGCTCTTGTCCCCTCTGAGTGGCAGGCATGGCAGACTCTTTTCCACGACTGTAGAGTCCAGGGTTCAGGGTTTAGGTTTTGTCTGGGTGTTAGTGGTCTTAGTACTTGTCAAGTGAAAACGTCTCCTTCTTCAGAGTATGTATATCACATCTACTCGATCTCTCCCCCCTCCCCCTCTCCCCTCCTCTTCACCAGCCATCTCATGCTTGTTCTCTGTCCACCCCTCCCCCTCTTCACCCCGAAATGTAATTTTCCAAGAACGCAAGGCCGGGATCAAGTACTGGATTAGTGGGAAATCGGTTTTCTTCACTCTGTCTGGTAACAACTTGTGGTATATGTCTTTTTCTGTAGTAGACGGGGAGAATTCAACACTTTGGGGGATCTTGTGGTACCAGCAACATGATTACTTGAGGCTGTCTGAAACAAGACAATCTCACTGTAGTAGTCTGCTCTGAAAAAGTGTGGTGTCTTTCAGTAGCTATGTGTGTACAGAAACTCGAGGAGTCAAAAGTAGAAAGTCAAAGAGTAAGAAGACCTGAAAAGGAGGAGAAAAGGGAGAGGCAGGAAAACTGTTCTGCTACTACTGTTATTATTATTCCTGCTGCTGCTGCTGATGCTGTTGCCACTGCTGCAGCCACCACCACCATCACCATCATCACCACTTTCACTTCCAATCTCTAATACTACCACAAAACATGCTACTACCAACTCCACTACCACTACCGAGACTATCACTATCATTACTGCTTTGAGGACTGCCTTCACTACTACTACTACTACTACTACTACTACTACTACTACTACTACTACTACTACTACTACTACTACTACTACTAAATGGAACTTATATAGCGCTATATCTTGCAAAGACAAATCAAAGCGCATGCATTCAACCTAATCTTACACAGTCATGCAATCAATGATAAATAATCAATAGTTTAAACAAACAGATATTTAGAAGCATGATGCGCTGCAGACAAAATCTATGAAATAAAATTTCAAAAGTCATATGTTTTTCAAAAGCGCACTCACACTCACACAGGTCGTATACTTTAGCAGGGTGATAGGACATGGGTTAGTGAAGGTGGGATAGCTCTGATATGAAACAGGAGGGGGGAAACTTAGGTTTGAAATAAATATGTCTTGAGGCTTGATTTAAAAGTGTCATAACTAGGTTTCAGGCGAAGAGAGAGAGGGAGCTCATTCCAGGTCGATGGACCCGAAATAGAGACTACTGCTGCTGCTGCTGCTTCTGCTGCTGCTGCTGCTGCTGCTGCTGCTACTGCTGCTGCTGCTGCTGCTGCTGCTGCTGCTGCTGCTGCTGCTACTACTACTACTACTACTACTACTACTACTACCACTACTGCTGCTGCTGCTGCTGCTGCTGCTGCTGCTGCTGCTGCTGCTACGACGACGATGACTGCTACTGCTACTGCTACTACTACTACTACTACTACTACTACTACTACTACTACTACTACCAGTGTGGTGGGAACGGTGGTCTAGAGGTAACGCGCCTATCTAGACAGCAAAAAGTCCGGGTCGGAAGTGTGTGGTGGTTCGAATCCCGTTTGGACCCGAAACTTTTCCCCCATCCATTAGACTATGAGTGTGGTCTGGGCGCTAGTCTTCGGATGAGACGATAAACCGAGGTCCCGTGTGTTACACAAAATTATTTAGCGCATGTAAAAGAACCCACAGCAACAAGAGAGTTGTCCCTGGCAAAATTCTGCAGAAAAAAGCCACCCTGATAGGGAAACAAATGCAGTTGCAGACAAAAAAAAAAGTGGTGGCGCTGCTCTGTGGCGACGCGCTCTACCACGGGGAAAGCAGCCTGAATTCCACGCAGAGAAAGCTGACGTGACTTAAAGTGGTATAAATAAATAAATAAATGAAAAAAAAAACTACTTATACTACTACTCTACTACTACTACTATATGCTGTACGCTATTTAAATACCTACTTTTACTACTACAAACCTCTATACTATTTTTTTTATATATACTGTGCTGCTGCTGCTGTTCCCTCCCCTCCCCCTCCTCCTCCTACTACTACTACTACTACTATACTACTACTACTACTACTACTTGCTGCTGCTGCTGCTGCTGCTGCTGCTGATGATGATGATGATGATGCTGCTGATGCTGCTGTTCCTCCTCCTCCTCCTCCTCCTACTACTGCTACTACTACTACTACTACTACTACTACTACTACTACTACTACTACTACTATCTCAGACTATTCACATTTGAGCGCTTTGATTTGTTGCTTTACAAGATTCAGCGCTATGTAAATTCCATACATTATTATTATTATGTACATGTAATGAGCCACCTTAGATATTATGCAGCCCAACAAACATGCATAAAGACGAAGAGCAAGTAAATGATCTCCTTCACAATGTTTCTTCTCACATAAGTCATTACCATACAGTCACACGAGTAACAACAACAAGAACAACAACAAGAACAAGAACAACAGGAACAACATCATCATCAACAACAACTCTAAAAGTTTGACTTTGACACACACACCACCACCACCACCACCACACATACTACACTACATAGTCTACACCACACCACACTGCCAACTGCCACAAACCGACACCACACACACACACACACACACACCACAGAGTCAAGTTCGTACTCAGGGGTCAGGCAGGGCACGTTCCAAGATGAATGGCCCCCTGTCAGCGCCAATGGCCCCAAAGCATTGTTGAGAAAAGGTGGCGAGCGAGTTAGGGCCCCCTCCCCGCCACCCTGAAGCCGCCATTGTTTTTACCCACCATGTAAAGTCCACGTCCCTTCCCGGGGGCACTCGCCGTGCGTCAAGCCAATGAACGGCTCGCGTGTCTCTGTCTTCTGTAGGGTTTTTTGTGTGTTCTGTTTGTATGTGTGTTTTTTCCCTTTAGGACGTCTCGGGACTGTCTCTGTCTCTTGTTTTGACCACCCTGCATGTCTGTCAGTCGTCTTTTTTGACTGTTCATCTATTATTATTATTTTATCTATTATCTATTTCTATTATCTATCTATTATCTTTTCTTCTGTCTGTCTGTCGTTGTCTTATTTTTGTCATCTGTCTGGTGTCTGTTGTCTATCTGTCTTCTGTCTGTCTGTCTGTCATCTTCAATCAATCTTTTTATTATTTATCTATTCCTCCCACCCCTTTCTGAAAGATATCCTAATTTATGAAAGAAAGAAACAAACCAAAAGCAATCAAAAAAAACAAAACTGACAAAAGATTTTAGAAGTTTCTTTACATCCTCCCCCCCCCCCCCCCCCCCCCCCCCCCCCCCCCCCCCCCCCCCCTTCCCCCCCCTCCCCCCCCCCCTTTCCCCCCCCCCCCCCCACCCCACCCCTCCGGTTTTCCAAAAAAAAATCAATCCCTTAAACCAACCCGGAACCCCAAAACACTCCACCAACCCCCCCACCAAAGGAAAGGGAACCCGGGCCGGAGATAATTGACTTGGTTTTTAACTACCCGTTCAGGGAAATGCTATCTGTTGCCCTTTTTCCCCCCAGAAGAGGACAGGCTGTTAGATACCTGCTTCCCCCTGGAGATAGAGGACTATTGGTGTTAGACTTCCTGATTCCACTGCGATAGAGGGCTAGGGTTGGTACCCCCTTCCACTGGAGAATTTGGCATGGTGTTTTTTAAAGGGTTTTTTTTAAAAATTTATGCCGTTGTGGCCTGAGTTGGGGATGGAAATTGTTACTGTTTGTTTATGCTGTAATTCTTTCTTTTCTTAAGAAGTATTTAGAAAGGTGATTTTTAAAAGAGGTTTATAGTTGTACTGAATAAGAGTCTGTCTTTTGTTTGATCAAGGATCATGAGTCAGTGGATACTTACTTGTACAGAAAAGAGACAACTCTCTCTCTCTCTCTCTCTCTCTCTCTCTCTCTCTCTCTCTCCAGATCATGAACAACAACGAAACCCTGTTCATTGTTCATTGTTCTCTGCAGGTCGGGCAGTCATGTTTCGGTCATTAATAGTGACAGGTAACCCCAAACAGTCAATCTCTGTGTCATGTTCTTGTCACACCTGACAGTCACCTGCCTTCAGGCTAAGACTTCTGATCCTCATGACGATCTTCCCATTCCACAGGCCAGCAGTACACTTAGTGCCCGCATGGGCAGAGCACGAGGAGAGGAAAACATGCAGAGTAAGGGTTGGAAAAATAAAGCTAGCACTACTTTATCACTGTACTTAGACAAATTCATGTAGCTCTCAATTATTTGTCTCTTTCTTTCTGTCTATGTCTTTGTCTATCTGTCTGTCTGTCTGTCTGTCTGTATCTCTCTCTCTCTCTCTTTCTCTCTCTCTCTCTCTCTCTCTCTCCTCTCTCTCTCTCTCTCACACACACACACACACAACACATAAGAGGGAAAGAAAGGATAATACTACCCCCCCCCCCCCCCCCCACACACACACACGCACACAGACACAAAACACACAGACAAACACATACACACAGACACATACACACACACACACACACACACAGACACACACGCACACAGACACAACACACATAGACACACACTCACATACACACCACACACACACACGCACACACACACACACACACACACAAAGCAGTGAGCGGGGTTGGCAGGCAATCCCGTGGCGGCCTCAGCGTAGGAACATTAGCAGAACGTTTCATTTTCTCCTGGCCTCTGGCACGACCTCCCCGCCTCATTAACAACCGCATGCCGCTGTTCCATTTCATCGAGTCCCCAGCCCATTAGGTACAGGAAACTCCCCACACCGAAGCAATTAAAACCCTGTTCTCCAACACACTGATAAAGAGATAAAAGAAAACGCTATAATCATAAAGGAAACAACGGAGAATATTATGGCGCTCCTGCCCGATGCCAATCAGGTTTCGTCGTCATGCGCATACATAATGTCACCCCCATTGACGCATGCGCATTGAGCTGGGAGAGCGATTCCATTATGGTTGGTTGGGTGGCGATGTCAATGTTCCGTCTTGTCGTTTTTATTGTCTGGCGTATGTTTGCCTTCTGTTATGGCGAGTTTGCGGCAATGGTTATTATTTTTCCGTGGTGCCGGGGTTTTTGTGAGCGTGTAGGTTGACTAGAAAGATGGGAGGGAGTGTTTGAACTACGTAGTTATGGTGGGAGGTTTAGTGTGCCGGGGACTCCCAAGGCACATGTTGATAGGTCTTCCTTCTCTCTTGTTCCTCCTCGCCCGCCACTCGTTTGCTTTTTTATGTACTAAGCGTGTGTGTGAGCAAAATATAAACTTGAGGGCACGTGCGTCACAGACACAGACACAGACACACAGACACAACAAACACACACAGACACAGACACACTTATTATTTTCTTCCAAGGTCTGGAATGACACTATTATTACTCCAGAAAGAAATTAGTGGATTATATGTCTGAAGAATGTCACCAGCACGAGCACGCGTGCTTACACACACACACACACACACACACGCGCACACGCGTTTGGGCAATCAAACAAGACTCTGAAATAGACAAAGTGGGCGTTGATTTTTCACCTGTGGCTTTTGTTTTGTCGTCCTGATTTCAAGAACACATGCTGGGTGTGTATCTTTTGTAGACAGAATGGACTGAAACAATAAGTTTGCATTGAGGAAATACGTACTTTACACGATATGTTTAACTGTTATCGGAAACTGTGTTCCCAGAGAATATTTTGATTTTGAAAATAGAAAAAAAAATCCTAATTCCTATTTTTCACACCATATGATGCGATGTTTGTTTCCTTATGCTGCAGATCAACTTTTTTCTAACCCCAGCCCCTCTTCCACCCCCTCCCATATCCTTAGATGTGGACGGAAAATTCAATAGAATAAATAACAACTGATCTAGTAACGTTATCTTTTCCCTCGACAGTACAACTTTAAAGCTGTTTGTGGGGTTTCAGTCTGCAAACGTTATGCTTGATGTGGGGAAACAGCTATCATTCGAAAATATCTAATTATCCATTCTTTTCTAACTCACCTCAAATCAGCTCAACTGTCTCCATCGCTGCTGTCGTGGGTAGGAGCTCCACACAATGCCACCATAGCTCGCCATCTTTCTTTGTCTCTGCTGAGTTCTACGATCTTTCGGAGCCCTCCCAGACCACTGACCTCAGTGATGCTGGCAACGGCCTCAACCTTACCCTGGGGAACTGTAGTCATCAGATTTGTCTGTGTTTCTGTTTGCATGACCAACGTATCTCAGTCTACGCTTATCAGTCTCAGCCAAGATCTGTCTTTGCTCTAAGTATTTATCAAGAATGGTTTCTTCTGTTCTCCTGTCAGACCACTTGTCCCTTAGAAGTCGCCTGTAGAACCACATTTTTGGCTGTGTTTATTTTGCATTTTTCTCTTTTCTGACATTAACAGCCTCTTAAATTCCCCTAAGTTGAAGCGTTCATAGCATTCGTTGATATTTGCAAAGATATATTTGTATATAAAAGATAAGATTTGGCGAATACATCACAAATAAATATAAAAGTCGTTAAAGTAATGAATAAACGAACAAAACTGTAACACAACATTGAGTCCTAATGGTTATACCCCATCACTGATCTTGCGGATATTTGTTGTTGCGCATCCGAACACCCTGGAGATCACCTAGGATATGTTCTCTGACTTATTCATCTTACTGGGAAATCACTATCAGAGTAAGAAACATATAGGATGAAAAATGTTCGTGTGTGACTATTTTGAGTACCTCTCCATTAGGGCAGCCTTACTCCGACTCCAGAACACTTTTCTCTCCTTAATGGGGAAGTACGAGTGTAGCTTGTTACGAGGGTGCTAGTTGTCATGGCTGAACAAATCTCAACATTTAGCCGAGGAGCGAAACAACAAAACCATCGATACAACACCAGTCTTACAGTCTGTAGGCTTGCCGACATGTCCCTTGTTCTTCTTTCACAATCTTCTTCATCACACGCTCAGACAACAGCTATTATTGCCTGGTATATGAGCGAAAATGCGTCACGCTGCAGCTAAGCGCCTGGCAAGTCAGGCCCAGCACATCCGACTTCAACATAAGAGAGAATTGTTATCTTTTAAATCTTTCTGGATAAATAAGGCAGGAGATTGGACCGAGAAGGCAGAAAATAGACAAGAAGGAGATGACAGGAAGAAAAGAATCAAGGCAGAACATGAAGAGATTGATAGAAAAGAGGAAATTACTAGTACAAAATTTCCAGAATGTTAGGATGCTATTTATACTGACAGGCCCCCGGCATCCCCACGGGGGAGAATGTTACTAGTATTGGTCGCCGTTTAGATGTGTCAACTCGAGCGTTATATGCCTCATTATGAAGAATTGTTGCCCCAGCTTTATTCTAAAGAATATTCTCTGCTGCTGTTAGATGATCTCCTTCTTCGTTTTCCTCTTCTTCTTGATGGAGTGACATGGTGTTCTGCACTGAAGAGCAATATACCAGATTCCTCCATATATAGGATCGGTTGTGTTCCGGGAAATGATACAGGCGATTTGAGTCGTCAGGGGGGGGTCTGTCTTTCATCAGCGAAGTCAAAATGCCAAGAAGGATTGAGAGACACACAGAGAACGGACAGAAGATGAGATAGAGAGTGAGAGAGAGAGAGAGAGAGATGAGAGAGAGAGAGAGAGAGAGAGTGAGAGAAGTGAGAGAGAGAGATGAGGGGGAGAGAGAGAGAGTGAGGAGAGAGTGAGAGAGAGAGGAGGAGGGGTGAAGAGAGGAGAGGGGAGAGAGAGAGAGTGAGAGAGAGAGAGTGGGAGAGAGAGAGAGAGATGAGAGGGGAGGAGATGAGAGGGATGAGAGATGAAGAGAGAGAGAGAGATGAGAGTGAGAGAGGTGAAGAGAGAGGAGAGTGAGAGAGAGAGATGAGGAGATGAGAGAGAGAGAGAGAGGAGCAGCTGTTAGGCAGCGCACTTTACAAAGAAACGGCAGTGATACAGACACAAAACATACAGACACCAGAAACATAGACACACACGCATAACACGCACGTTCATGCACGCACACACACATACACTTACACACACAAACACACACCGCACGCACGCAACACCCCACACACACACACACACACACACACACACACACACACACACACACACACACACACACACACACAAACACACAAGCACGAACACAACACAGACACAGACACATGTGTATGTGTGTGTAATTTGTATTTTCCAATGTATTATTTTATCGGTTTCCCTCTTTTTACTGGTTCAATTTATTGGTAAAGGTTGTAATAATGTAGTATTTCAGTATTATCATTAAGAAATTTGTTCTAATATAGATGGCTTGATGAAAAAAACCAAATGCATTACTTATTCAATGTACCATCTGGAAATAAAAATTTGACTTGAATTGACTTGACACACACACATACACTAACCATACCCGTAGAAACATTAAAAAAAACCCACACACACACAAAACTACCCTAGCACACAACGCAAAAATTCACACAGAGAAACACAAACAACCATCAAGAGAGACAGACAGCCACAGAGAGAGACACTTTACAATAGAGAGACACAAAACAGGATGAACGACTGGTAACCTAGTACACATTCCCCCCCCCCCCTCGCCCCAGCCCCACCCCCACCCTCCACCCCCACCCTCCACCCCCAGCCCCACCCGCCACCCCACCCCTCAGCCCCCACCCCGGGTGGTTTTTTTTAAAAGGTGAAATATATTAGTTTTGCTAACCACTCCAAGACATTCGTTGTTTGGTCACGGCTGCCAAAGGGAGCGCGGCGCCACACTGCGGCGTAAGTCACTCCAAATGACTGCCTCCCTGTCTGCCTCAGTGCCACTGAAATACAGTTTATGGCGCAATTTACACAGATTCAAGCACCGCTTCTGTACCATTTCTTTTTTTTAAAAATTTGTTTTTGTATTATTATTATTATTATTATTATTTCTTGTTTCTTCTCTGTGTGGCGGTCTCTATCTGTGTGTGTGTGTGTGTGTGTGTGTGTGTGTGTGTGTGTGTGTGTGTGTTGTGGTTGTGTGTGTGTGTGTGTGTATGTGTGTGTGTGTAAATCTGTCTCTGCCTCTATCTGTGTCTGTCTCTGTATTTCTGGCTGTTACTGGCTTTGTCTCTTTCTGTTTTTTGTGTGTCTCTCTGTCTCTCTGTCTTTGTCCTTGTCTCTTTCTCTGTCTGTCTCTGTCTGTCTCTGCCTGTCTCTGTCTGTCTCTGTCTGTCTCTCTGTCTCTGTCTCTGTCTGTGTCTCTGTCTGTCTGTCTGTCTGTCTGTCTTCTCTCTCTCTCTCTCCCCTCCCCCCCCCCCCCCTCTCTCTCTCTCTCTCTCTCTCTTGTGTCTCTATTCGACTCTCTGAGTCCTGTGTGTGGTGTCGTGAAATGGTTTTCCTGTCACTAACTGGATTTAAGCCTTCAACTGCGCGAACCTTGTCCAAACGTAAGTGGAAATCACTTTTTAACTGCACAGCACGACGGTTTCTATCCACAAACATAATAAAAGCACGACTCAAAATAACGACAACAAAAAGATAATTATTAAAACGCATAAAAACTCAGTTGAGACTGATAACGTAAAAACCAGTACTCCATAGCTTCCCAGGAAAAATATGTTGTTTTATCTGATTCGCACGCTCACGAGAACAACATAAATTATCAGATCTGGAATCGTTTGTCTCGCGATTTGCAGTCTGTGCATTGGCAGCCCACTTAACTGGTGAAAATAGGGAGAGGAAAAGTTTCCACAGGAAATATCCAGACCCAGGGAAGAGTTCTTACCTCCGTTGAGCACTTTAGGACAACTACCACTTAACGACACAATACCCGTGACTTTCTCTTTGTCTGTTGGTCTGTCTCCGATACCAGAGGTAATGCTGTTTAATAATGTTTGTCAATGCGTAATGTATCCAAGCATTATGAGAGAGAGAGTATGTGTATATGCATGTACGTGTGTGCGCAGGGGTACATACATTCACACACACACACTCACACACACTCTCTCTCACTACACACACACACACACACACACACACACACACGGTAACAGGATGAAAAAAACCCCACCCACATGAGTGCTTAATCCATTATCCTCTAAGTAAAAGAATAAATACATAAATAAATAAACAAACACATTTTTGTCTACAGGCTTGTCCCTCACTGTACTGTTCTACACTATGACTCTCTCTGTGCTCTGCATGTGTGTGACTGTGTGTGCCTGATCGCGAGCACAGGCTGCTGCTTGCTGGTCTAGTGGTGGCTGGCTGCCGCCTATCAGCCTATACCTCCACTAGACTGGGGGCTCGCATGTCGCGAACCATCGGGTGTCCAGACGGGGCCACAAGTCACTGGCGTCGCACGATCGACGAGAAGCAGGCAGGATAACTCCCCATCCATCACGCTAATTACCGGCCCTGATATTTGAAACCAACGTCCGCCATCATGGCGGAGCCTTGCAAGACGTTTTCAATCATTCATGATTTTCTCTTTCCGTGTGTCGTTTTTCCGACACTTGCTTTTTCCCCCCCTCCCGATCAGGGGAGAGTGGAGGGGATGAGGTAGGCGGAAGGAGAAGGGATTGGCAATGCGTTCTTTCAATTGCTGGCTCCTCCCGATGATCGCTTTGGCCTATCCTTTTCTCCAGGGAGTCTTCTGGTTTCCAGAGAAAACGGTCTTTGCTCGTGCAGATAACCAGACAGGCAGGGAACTGTCAGCCAGCCGTGGCACGCACGCACTCCTGACAGTCGGAGGAGGCCGTGGCTGAGGTAAATGGATTGTTATGGATTAGGGAGACTTGCAGTCCGATCTGTCACTTTATCCCCGGCCACACAACTGAACTGAAGTGCCGGGGGGAAGAGGCTGATTTGCTGAGACACAGAGACAGAACAATGGCGGAAGTGAGTGAGCGCTTTGTCTCGGGGAGCTCTTCTTCAGTGTGCGCGTGAGAGGGGGAAGAGGGTGGAGGAAAGTTGGGTGTCATTGATCGACTGCCTTGATGTGGTACTAGGTCTAGAAGTACTTTGTAAAGAATTGTATCGGTTTAGACATTCAAAGTGTATGTTTTGAATACGTTATGGAAAAGGAGTTTAACAACGAATAAACATGGATAAGCATGACAATAACATAATTGTTCTCTTTGCTTTCCAAAGCAACGACAACAAAAGGCAGAAATCAATTTCGATGTAGGCTCTGTGTGTGTGTGTGTGTGTTGTGTGTCTGTGTCTGTGTGTGCATGCGTGCATGCGTGCGTGCGTGTGTGTGTGTGTGTTGTTTCCATAGTCATTTCCAGCCTGAATTGTAGTCTTTAGATCCATCTTATTATTAAAAAAAAAGTATCTTCCAATGCTGATTTATTTTTAACACTTGCATGCCTATCTAAGATCTATTTTTATTGTTGAAACTCACAGATGTCATTTTAAAGAAATACATTTTGTTTTTAGGTAATGCATGGGGATGGCGATTTCTGGAGAAAAAAAATCTGTGGTTAATAGCCCCCCCCCCCCCCCCCCCTCCTCCTCCTCCAAAAGAAAAAAGCCCCAACCAAACAAACAAAGCCATCTAAAGAACTGCAAAAACTGTTTTTCCTTAGTTTAACAAAAACGATTAATAAAGAAAAAATGACAGAAATGCATCTTCAAAATGCTGTCATTTTACAAACGCGTGATAATTGTTGGCCTCATTTATTTTTTAAGCGTACTATTCTTAAATTGTCGGTTACATTTTTTGAAGCACAGTTCAAAGGTTTTGTCATCTTTGAACGGTCCATTCCCAAAAAACTGAAAAGTGTAATTTGTTCTTAATCGGCCAAGTTAATTTCCAGTCTAATTGAACGGTTTGAAGAGCGTCATATGTAATCTGGCCTACAGGATGATAGCTTTCTACACTGTTTCTATTTGAAAGCCTGTTACTGGCACTTTCTGCCTCATAGGAAAGAAGGGATGAATGTGCGTTCGTGCGTGCGCGCGCGCGCGCGTGTGTGTGTGTGTGTGTGTGTGTATTTCACTGTTTGTTCTTTATAACGTCTGTTCACTATTAGTTGATTCATTTATATCTATCTATCTATCTATCTATTATTCTATCTATCTATTTATTTATTCTCTCTTATCTCTCTATCTATTCTCTATTCTCTACTATCTATTCTATTATCTATTTTTATTTATTTTTAAAATTCTTTATATCGAAGGATAATGGAATAAGACCTATGTGCTTTTTTACATCCAGTCCCAAGTTATGTGGTTTTGCAATTCTGTCATCTGTTCCACCGGCACATAATGTACTTGAAAAAATGTAACAGGATTTTAACGTGTGCGCAGATGTTTGCTTGTTTGCAGTTTCGCACACGGGCCTCGTTTATAGTCTCATCGAAGGACTTTTGGGGAGAGTGCATATACATAATATATATATATTATATATATATATATAATATATATATAGTATTATATATATATATATAATATATATGTGTGTGGTGTGTGTGTTGGTGTGTTGGGTGTTGTTGTGTTGTTTCACTTTGTGTTTTTTAACGCTGTTAACTATAGCGTTTTAGATGGTTATGTGTTGTGTGTGTGTTGTGTGGTCGTGCGCGCCGCGTGGTGCATGCATATATGTGTGTGATATAGGGGTGGGGTATCAGAGCATCACTCTCATGGTTTGAAAGCCACAGCTTTAAGTATACGCTGCTGCTGAGCTGTGTGGTTGAGGTTTGGGGTGGCTTGTTTTTTTACACTCCCCTGGACATCTTCTGGCAGAGATGATTAAAGCAAGGGCCCATGTGTGAACTCACACAGTGCTGTTTTGGACAGATACAGGTCAATATTATGTTTGTCTTTAGTTCAAGAGTACAGAAGGCCAACTCCAGTGGTCACACACACAGTGGGTGGAAAGAGAGAAAGAGAGAGAGAGATACACAGAGAATCACATACAGACATGAATACACATATAGAGAGAATCACATACAGACATAAATACACAAATAGAGAACCACATACAGACATAAATACACACATAGACAAATCACATACAGACATAAATACATACAGAGAATCACACAGACATAAACACACATAGAGAACCACATACAGACATAAATACACACATAGACAAAATCACATACAGACATAATACAATACAGAGAATCACAACAGACATAAACACACATAGAGAACCACATACAGACATAAATACACACATAGACAAAACATACAGACTAAAACATACAGAGAATCACACAACATACAACACATGAGAACACATACAGACATAAACACACACTAGAGAGAACCACATGCAGACATAAATACACACAGAGAAATACACACACACACCTACTCCCCCCCCCCTCCCCACACACACACACACACACACTTAACCATCAACGCAACCAAGGTTTCACTTGCGCCTTGCATTATACAGTTATTGATACTCTGCTATATGTCCGGTGTGGTGTAGCATATATGAAATATTCTCTGTCTCGTGACAACTCCTTCGCGAAATATGTAATTCCAAAACAAACCAAGCAACAAAAGCCACATATTTTTCTTAATGAAATATACAATTTTTTTCGTGTTTTTATTCGCCAGCATCACGCAGCACCAATACATGAAATGAGCACAACAAGCAATGCTTATAATTATGAGTACTCTAACCTAGCATTTATGTGCAAAGATGGGCTGCAGCTGAAGGAAATCCCGTCAAATAGATGAGAACTAAGACAACATAATTGTAAGTGCTTAAAGGTTGTAAAAATATCCGGAAAAGAAAACAACAAATAAACAAGCGGGCAGGTGTATCACGGTAATGCAAGACAACATTATAGCAACAACGATAAACAAACATATAGATATAGCATGGCAATACAAGACAATGTCATGGCAAGATTTGTGTTGGCTTTATAGTACTTGCTTCAAAGAACGAGAAGAAAGGCTGCAGCCCAGGCAGACAGTGCAGCGTCAGACTTCATCTGTGCCTTCCTCTGCCATAGGCACTGTCTGTCATTCCCGTGTGGGACTGGCCAGCCACACCCGACGCTGTACCAGAATCAACACCTAGAGCGCAACTCCATAGTCTTCCGAGACTAAAGGCTGGCAACTTCATAGTACTTTGGGGCTTTTGTTTCGAAGTGTCAATGTGGTTACAATTTGTCTTCAAGACACTTTTTTTTAATCGCCAGTGAATACTGTCAGTATTATCACGAAAGGTTTGAGTGAAATGTTTTCGAGTATACTGATCCACACGGTGGGTTTTATGACTCACACCAAGTCAGTGTGAAATGTGTGTGGATGTTGTAAAGTCATCACGAATTTAATAAAAACGCATTTTTACTCTACACAACGCCATTATTCTGATAGAACACTGCTGTTTCATCTCATAATCTGTCTATCAGATTAACCTTTGCCTGAACCAAAGGATGTCCATGAATTAACAAATGCTGACATTTCCAATATTTTTCATGAGGGTGGCAGGTGAATGATCAAGGGTAATCAGCAGGGAGAGTGGGATGGGGTGAGAGATCGGGGATGGCTGCTTATGTGCCTTAGTGCTTTTGTCCAGAGATATGTCTACATCTGTGTTATCATGTTTGTAAGCGCAAAATATCGCTTGTTTATTTCTACACTTGCTAGACTTCTTTCCTGAACTCATAAAATGGAAGGAACAAAATACATAATTGTAAACAAACACACACTTTCTCCCAACAGAGAAAAAATAAGCACTTCTCAAACAATATAGTGAAAACACTTTCTACATCAACTACCGCTGTCCACATTCATAGCTATCCCCCAGCCTTCTCACTGAAGAAACAGAAACATTTATAAGCTACTAATCCAGTAAAAACACTTTATACATCAGCTACCATTATTCACATTCATAGAACTCTACCTCCCACCCTTCTGGCTGAAGAAACAAAACCATTCATAAGCTGCTAATCCAGTTTGCTGATAACACAGAAATCAGTGAGGCAGCGCCCCTGTTCAAAGCGCTTCAAGATGGAAAGGAGAGGTCAGACTGCCGAACACAGAGGTAAGTACCCGGGAGACCTCCGGTCTGTCAGGTTTTACAGGCAGCTCACCGTCACTCTGTCATCTAACCTGACAGCGGGCTGTCCCTGCTGGCCCCATGGAGATGACGTGATGCAATTTGTCTGTTGTACATAAAAAGCCATTGAAACGGCTCCGGGGAAATGAGGGGAAATAACTGTTGCCACACGGGCCAGGCTGGGGGCTGGCGAGGGGAAATAGGAAGTGGCAGTTATTGGTCTTCAAACGACGTACCGGCCACACACTATCCATGTTGACCACGCCAATGAAGCGTCATCGCTGCCCGTCCACTACAGTCTCTGTCCTTCCTGACTGCAGGCCGTCACGGCCTGGGGGCTTGTGCAGGGGAAAACGGTGTGATATGATTATTTCTAATTGTATCCCGTGTTGCATCTGTCAGATAACAAAGATTAGCTACCAACTGTGTAATAATTATGGTTGTGTCTGATTCAATCTTATCCCGTCTTGCATCTGTCAGATAAGAAAGCTTGTCTACCAAAAAGTTGCTATTACATAGCTATTCTGTATGTACCATGAGATCGTATCTACTTCGGTAATGTGCTATAGCGTAGACTTGATACTGCAGTCATTGTACACTTTGGTGTCAGATTCCATTTCTCTAGGAGGGATTGTTGCAGTTTTAGGTCTTTCCTATGTAGCTGTAGTGGTAGTAGTAGCAGCAGCATAGTAGTAATAATAATAATAATAATACATGGAATTTATACAGCGCTAAATCTTGCAAAAAACAAATCAAAGCGCTCTCGTTCATCCTATTCTTTCGCATGCAGCCAGTTACGATTAATAGATTTTTACAAATTCAAATATAAACACACACACGCGCACAATTAACAGTTTTTTACAAATACAAATGTAAACACACACGCGCGCGCGCGCCCACACACACACACACACACACACACACACACACACACACACACACACACACATACAAAAGTTGTACACTCGGGCAGGCTAATGGGGGGGGGGGGGGGGGGGGGGGAGTTGGTTATTGAGGGCAGGGACAGAGATGAGATGAAACAAGAGGAGAGAATCTTAGGTTTGAAATAAATGCGTCTTTAGGCTGGATTTAAAAGCATCATAAGTAGGCTTTTGACGAAGGGAGAGAGGGAGGTCGTTCCAGATCACTGGACCAGAAACAGAGAAAGAGCGACGGCCAACAGTGGACTGGTTGAATCTAGGTATTCTTAAGCACAAGGTATCTGCAGCAGAGCGGAGGGAACGAGAAGGAGTGTACAAATGAAGACATTCACAGAGGTAGGAAGGTGCCGTTTTGTGGAGACTTTTGTAACAGAGGGTACAGATCTTATAGTTTATCCTCTGTGGCACAGGCAGCCAGTGGAGAGATCGCAAGAGAGGAGTAATGTGCTCAGATTTTTTCTTTCTGAGGACTAGTCGAGCTGCAGAGTTTTGTATACGTTGAAGAGGGTGGATAGATGATGCTGTAGTAGTAGTAGCAGTAGTAGTAGAAGTAGCAGCAGAAGCACCACCAGCAGCAGCAGCAGCAGTAGTAGTAGTAGCAGCAGCAGCAGCAGCAGCAGCAGCATGACATAGTGTCACACATCTTTGGCACTGTAGTAGTAGTAGTAGTAGTAGTAGTAGTAGTAGTAGTAGTAGCAGTAGTCGTAGTAGTAGTAGTAGTAGTAGTAGTAGTAGTAGTAGAAGTAGCAGTAGTGGTAGTAGTAGTAGTAGTAGTAGTAGCAGTAGTGGTAGTAGTAGTAGTAGTAGTAGTAGTAGTAGTAGTAGAAGTCATCGTCGTTGTAGTAGTAGTAACAAATGAACGTATATCATCAGCATGAAATAGTGTCACCCATCGCTGGCACTGAACATACAGCCAAACAAGGAATCCAGCCTTCAGCCGCCATCCTTCATTGAGGCAGCAGACACAACGCTCCACAGGGTAAGCAGGACCAGACTTTCCAGCAGAGACAGAAGGAAAAAAAGCAAAGATTGGAACCCTGTCACTCTGCTGCCATGTGGCCACCTTATTTCAAAGATGGCTGTCTCAGATGAGTCAGCTTCATTGGCTCCCTGCAGTTAACACGCTACACATGAAAGGCGGGGACACAACTCGTGGGAAATGTGATGAAAGAACGGTAATGTGTCGTCAAGAGGGACAGAAAGTGGCAGTTAGTGGTTTTTAAAGCAACACTGCTCCCCCCCCCACCCCCCATTTCCAAAGCACCAAAAAGCTAAACAAATTAAACAACTTGTTTTTTGTGTGTTGGTTTGGAGGGGGGGGGGGGGGGGGGGTAGCCTAGTGTTTAGAGCGTTGCGCTCGTGATCTGACAGCCCGGGATCGGACCACCCTGGAACACCCGTTTTATGGGGGTTTACCCTGGAGTTAACATCAGTATTGACACCCACTCCCCTAAACGTCCTACCGATGAGACCATAAACTGAGGCCCCGTTTGCGAATACACGCAGAACATCTTGCACAAAGGTTAAAAACCTGTTCCGCCTTTCAGAAGAGTATGCAATTTCATGATGGTAGAAACCAAGAATAAAATTTCGAAAAAAGAAGAAAAGCACGCACACTGGTGTGGTGTTTACACACCATTCTTGAAGTCAAAATGCGGCTACCTTAATGGTGGATAAAAATGGTCACACACGAGCAATCTCCCCATTGGTAAACCTTGGACGTCTATTCAAGGAACGAAAAAAATAGTCAACATTTGATATTCACTAGGTACATTATAATTCTATCTGTCCCGTAGTCTGACGACCGTGGGGGCACCCTCAAAGACTCAACAACCAGTTCCCTCCATTCCTCATCATAATTACTGACATATAATTATTGTGTCGGTGAAGTGTCCTGGATGCCAGGTCTGCCCAGCCTTTGTGCCTGTGGCGGTCCACGGCCTGCCTCCTCCTTGCCACCAAGGCCATGAATCATTGTGGGCTTGTTGCGGGAAGAGCGGGAAGATGGTGTGACTGTTTTCCCTGACTTCTGACCTCTTATGTTGTTCTTTTCCGTAAATATGGGTCTGTTTTGTAGATGTAATCCTCTCTGTGTAAAACTGTGGCGTCAAGTCCTGTGTCTTGGGAATACCGCAGCAATGACGCTTTTCACTGATCGAAGTTAAGAAATGAAAAATCATAATTTAGAAGGAACTTTCAACCCGTTACATTCGTCATTTGTTTGTCTAGTTGTTTATTCGTTCATTTGTTTGTCTAGTTGTTTATTCGTTCATTTGTTTTTCTAGTTGTTCGTTCGTTCATGTATTTATCATATTGCTCCAGCCATCCACGTACGTGTCAACTTGTTTCTTCCTCGTTAGTTTATTCCTGATTCTACTGTTTTGCTATTTCAGTTTATCACCGTTCTGTTTACTCACAAACACAATTTCACAAATGCATTCCAAATTCATAAACCTATTGACACATCAGCAATATATTGTTTTAAACAAGTTTTCAAATGTTTTTAGAAACAAAGCAATGGGACATTCAATTCATTTTGTAATAATCAGTTTACTCTTAAAAAAAAAAGTAAAACGGCCAAAAGATCATAAATTAAAATGTATATCAAATGCATGCAGGGGTGTAGAAAAGCATACCCCACAAAGTCTCTTCCACGTGACCACCGAAACCTCCTCAACGCTGCACTGCACAGTTGTGAAAACCCAGCACAGTCCACAGGGCGGTGTGTTTCTCAAAGCAGATCAAGATGGCAGAGCTAGGTCAGACTTTCCAACCAAGAGACACCCTGGAGACTCGAACCCCGCCCCTTCAGGAGCGAAGGCACCGTCAGCCTGCCAGTCAGCGTGACAGTGTGCCTCCCCAGATGGTTCTGTTTAGATGGTGTGATGCAATTAGCATGTTGTACATAAAAGGCATTGAAATGACCCCTGGGAAATTAGGGACCCAAACTGTTGCCACCCAGGCAGAGGCAAATGTGGGTAATGGCGGAGGAGGAGAGTGACAGTTACTGCTCTTCAAACGCTGCTGCTAGACCTAGAAAAGAGCCCCCCACCCCCACCCCTACCCCCCACCCCGAAAAAACAGAAAGAAGAAAAGAAAGAGAATGCTTTGGCAGCTCAGTCAAAGCTGGTGATGGCGCTTCGTTGTTGTTTTTTGTGGTTATAATTATGCATTTTCTTGTTTTCTTGGTTCTTTGTTTCTTTCTTTGTTTCTGTCCGAAAAGTTTTTTGGCAGGTTAGTCAAATCTGGTCATGGTTGTCCGTTTCTTTGTAGTTATGTACACGTTTTTGTTTGCTTGTTTGTTTGTTTGTTTGCACTTTTCCTTCTGTGTGTCTTTTCCAAAACTGCTTTGGCAGTGACAGTAAAACCTGGTCATGGTAGCTCGTTTCTTTTTAGTTATAAGCACTTTTTGGTTTGCTTGTTTCTTTGTTTGCTTCTTTGTTTATTTCTTTCCTTGTTTCTTTGCTTCTTTCTTTCTTTTGCTCTGATACCCACTGGGTTGTAGATTTAATGTCAGGAAAAAAAGATGCTAGTAACTTAACGCCACATTAAATGTGCATGCTTGAAGCTGTCTTATGTTTTTTCTCAATGGAAGTTAATAAATTGTATTCTTTTCATAGACCAAAACAATCAACGTGTTAAAAAACCAACAACCTGTTGACAACTTTTGAACGAAACTGTCCAACGTGAACACAAAATCTAGTTTATATTTAGCTGCAATCAGTTCTCAACGGCTTCATCCCAAAACAAAAGATGAAATTAAGCTTATCCTGTTTAGGCCGACAGCAATCAGCGATGTTGTTTCTCAAGGCAGAAAGCACAGTTTGAAGATAAAGAAAGTCCAAAAGACTAGAACTCTGTCCCTTCTGGAGTCGCCTCACTGACAAGCCATCACCGCACGTGACAGGTTACTTTCTGTTGTTGCTCTGCAAAGACGGAGGATACAAGTAGCATGCTGGACACAAAAGACAGTGACACGAGGCCAGGGAAACGAAGGGTCATCACTGTCACCAATGCAGGCACAGCTAGGTGTGGCACACAAGACGAAAAGTGGCAGTTATAGGCTTGGAATGATGCTGCTTGCCGCCACCTCCTCCTCCTTTGTGCTTCACCCCCCTTACCCACCAAAACACTGTCTATGGTGCCAGTAAACTATCATAATCTTGGCGCTGTTTTTGAAGCCATTTGTATTCCTAGGACTGGCGACACAAAAGCAAAACACATTTTGTTGTAAAGTTTCTTTAAAACTGAATTACGTTTTGAAAAATGAATCTTTGATAAAGGATTTTCAAAACGATGGAGAAGGTGTAAGTGGTTACCTGAGCTTGTTTTCCTCCATTACTATTTTTTCAATAAAACTAAAATACTTTGAAACAAAATTGATGCAGTTTACACCATCATCAGTGCTCTACAGCCCCCTCTTCCTCCTCCTCCCCCACCTCCACTACCCCTCATGAAAAAAGCAGTAACTGGAGTAACAGTAGCGGTAACAGAAAAGTAACAGCGTAAATAACAACGCCAATAAAAGCATCAACAGCAGCAACAACAGCAGCAGCAACGACACCACAACAGCAGCAACAAGAATAAAAGCGTACAGAAATGTCAGTTTGCAAGAGTAACACTATCTGCAAAACCCACCTAGTGAAGAAGAAGCTAAAGAAAAGTGCAAAAGTACAGAGGCCACGTTCTCGTTGTGCATGGCTATAGCCCAACCATTTCTGTCTAAGCTCCAAAGGTGAAACCGCAGAATACATATTTTATAGACAGATAACTACATTCAAAAGCGGAAAGAAAGGGAGCTAAGAATTGCAGATCTCTTCTATCACCCTGAGAATACTAACATCAAGCCTAGGCTCCAGATCCTCGAATAGGCAGCTGCCTGCAATGAAAATAAATTAGCAAGTTAAGGATCAAGATGGAAACTTTTCCAGGCTTCCACGATCTCAAACGGAATGGTCAACCAAACCCTTCAGAGATTACGAGAGAGACCATCATAAGAATTTTCTGCTTTCCAGAGAAAGGGGCAAGATGAGAGGTAATGGTCACATACCTATCTGAAAAAAGAGGAGAGGGGCCATTAGGAAGAAAAGTATTGGAAACATTTTTCAATCCCCGAGACATCGTGTATAGCTAATAAGCATCGGCCTCTGAAATAAAAGTGCGCAAGCTTCTTCAGAGTGGAATAACAATCTATTATGATGCCATTTCCCTACAGTAACGGTCTGACGAGAGGGAGAGAGAGAGAGAGAGAGAGAGAGAGAGAGAGAGAGAGAGAGAGAGAGAGAGAGGGAGGGA
>CM054134.1:122123709-122281209 GCA_028751875.1 Rapana venosa
TTTGTCTCTGTTCACAAACCGTACTTAAGGACTGCTCCTTAAAAGGCTTAACCCTCCTTGCCACTCTCCATGTGTTTTTCCCCAAACTGCCTTGCCACTCTCCAGATTTTTTCCCACTAACCTTGCACCCCCATGATCTTTTCCCATTTACCTTGCCCCTTCATGATTTTTTTTTCCCAACTAACCTTGCACTCTCCATGACTTTTACATTGACCTTGTCCTCTCTATCGTGCCCCTTTTTTTCACAGACCATGTCACTCTCTATCAGGCTTTTTTTCACTAGACCTTGTACTCTCTATCAGCTCTTTTCACTAGACCTTTTCACTCTGTAATGCATTTTTCACTACCCCTTGTCATCTCTATCATCTTTTTTCCTAGACCATGTCACTCTCTAATACTCTTTTCAAAAACCTTGTCATTTCTGTACATCACTTTTCACAGACCTTGTCACTCTCTATCATGCCTTTTCACTACCCTTGAAATCTCTATATAAACTTTTCACTAGCCCATGTCATTTCTTATCATGCCTTTTCCTGACCTTGCCCCCCTTATCTGCTCTTTTCACGACCTTGCCCATCTCTATCATGCTTTTTTTCCTCCCCTGTGACGCTTTTATCCCAACTACCTCACTTTCTATGATCTCTTGTTTCTAACCATGTCACTCTTACTTAAAAATTTTGTTTAAAAATTTACAATTTTTTTTCATTACAGTTTTGGTGTTTTTTCAGTTTATAATAATAAAAAATAATATATGGAATTTTTTAAGCGCGTTTTTGTAAAAAAAACAAATGAAGCGCTTGCACTAAATCATTTACAGGCAGCAACCCCTTAAACTAAACAACAGTTTTCAAATCCATGCGGCGCAATACGCACGAAAACACGCACCAAAACCCCCACAAAAACCCCTCACACACACAAAACACACACCACACACACAACACACCACACACACCACACACACGGAAAAACCTTAGACGGTGAAAGATGGTAAAAATTGGGGGACAGATATGGGGGGGAAAGTCTCAGGGGAAAAAAGGTGTTTTGGGGCTGGTTTTAAAGGGAATCAAGGAAGGTTTTTGACAAAGTGAAAGAGGGAGCATTCCAGGGTGGGGGACCAGAAACAGAGAAGGAGCGAGGGCCAACAGTGGTTTGTTTGAATCTGGGTTTTCGAAAGCAAAAAGTATCTGGGGCTGAACGAAGGGAACGGGATGGAGTTACGGTAAGACATTACAGAGATAAGGGGGTCAGATTTGGAGACATTTAAAACAGGGGGTTTTGTTTTTATACCCCATCTTTGTGAGACAGGAAACCCAGTGAAGAATGCGAGAGAGTATGTGTTAGATTTTTTTTTCTTGGACCATCGAGCGCAGGTTTTTATGGTTGAAGAGAGTGGATAGTGATTTTGGGGGCCACCCCAAAAGAGAATCCTTTTCCTAAACGTGAAAGAATAAGAGATGTGAAAAGTTTGGAAGTTGCATCAGTGGCAAACTTGCGAATCGGCTTATGCCCGTAATTGAAGTAGCAAGGGACTGGCAGGTCTGGGTGATAAATTTTTTTCATAGAGAGTGTGTTTCAAGAACTCTCCAAAAAATACTTCACAGAGTTGGAAAAAGAACTGACGTATTCCCAAATTTCTTTTGAAGTTTTTGTTAGAGGAAAGTTTTTTGGGCCCCTATGAGCATGGCTTCAGTTTTATCGGTTTTAATTTTGTAACTGTTCTGAGACCCATTTTTTGAATGCTTGAAGGCATAGGACATTTTTGTCGGGAGGAAGGCAATTTTTAAACATTTATCGTGCACTGAATTTGGGAGTATATCGCTAGTGATGTCAATAGGATGGTTTTTTTTAATGTGGAGTGGAGCAGTGTTAGAGTAAAGAGAACGGGGCCCAGGATGTCCCTGCGGGATCCACATTCCATTTTGAAGGTTTGTTTGGGAATTTTTTTTTCCAAAACTTTCTGGAACCGGTCTGTGGTTAAGAAAACCAAAGTAGGGTGTCCTTTAATCCCAAAACGTATTTTGGAGCGAGAAAGAAAAATTGAGTATCTAGGTTAAAGGCTAGAAATAAAGAAAGTGAGGAGGGAGATTTTTCCTGCATCAGAACAGTGAAGTGTATTAAAGTAGGGATTTAGGTGGTTTGGTGTGTGGTTGGGGCATAGGCAGACTGAAAGTGGGAAAAAGATCATTGGAATAAGTGACATTGAGCTGGAGCAATTTTTTCTAGTATTAGAGAAAAGGGAAGTTTAACACCCCAAACCCAAAGTTGGATATCGTGCTTTTTCAGTGGGGTGTGACTATTGCTTTTTTAAAGAGTGAGGGAAAATTTCCAAACTGAAAGATGATTTACTTTTTTTATGAAAATGGCACAAGTTGGGGAAGCATTGTGGAAAACAGAGCGGGTATGGGATAAAGGGTGCATGATTTTTGTCATTTCCTTCAAATTTTTGGGTTTTATTTCTTTTCACTTGGGAGGGAAAAGGAAAAGAGGGGTCCCATGAATGGGTCAGGGGCGCGGCGGGAATTGAGTTTTGATAAATCTGGGCGTATTTTTTAAACTTTTTTTAAAAAAAAAGGGGGGGCAGAAAATAGGGGGAAGTTAACAGGCGGGGTGTTAGGAAGGGGGGTTGTTTTTGCAGACCAAGGGATTTTGAGGTGGGGAAAAAAAAGATTTAGGATTAGCACAGAGAATTTGGGAAGATATAGCTGTTTTTTCTGAAGGGGTTAAGTTTTTGATTTTGTTATTTGTTTCGGAAAAACTTTTTTGATTTGGGGGTTTTTGGACTTCCCCATGCCTTTCTAGTTCCCGGCGTTTGCGTTCCTATAAAGATGTCTTGGGTATACCGGGGCGCACAGGGTCGTGGGGGAGGAGATGATCTAGGAGGGGATCCCCATAAGCGTTGGCGGAAATTGTTATAGTGATCAAGGGGTCAGTGGGCGGGGTTTTGTGAAAAACTTCGGGAAGTGGGGAAGAGAAGGTATGTGTCTAAGGCTTAAGATTCGACAGAAACCTTTCTTTTTTTACGGGTTTTTGTGATGTTGAAGGGAAAAAAATGGGGGAATGACAGAATGCAGCGTGGGTGACGAAACGATGGACAAGATTGAATGAAGAAGACGGGCCAGTCAAAAATATGACCGGGCGTGCTTGCTTCTTTTACCATTGAGAAGAAAATGGTTTTGGACAGGAAAGAAAAGACGTTTGACACGGAGGAGGGTTTTCGAAATGGAATTTGAAGTCCCCAAGAATTAAATTTAGTGGGAGAGAGGCTGTGTGGTCAGGGGTGACTGGGAATTTTTGGGGAAAAAAAAGATGTTTGGTTTTTTTCGGTGGGAGGGGGACGGTAAAGGCAGCAATGTAATAGAGTGGCCCGGTAGGGTTTAGTTGTTTTGCAAACTTCAAAGATTTATGTGAGAATTGAAAGGGTTTTATGAAAGAAAAAATGGTTCCAATATGCTTTGAGAATGATGGCAATCCCCCCTCCCCGAAAGCGGGGAAAGAAAGGTTTTAATCCAGGGGGAGTCAGCTTTTTTTTTGGCTATGGGCCCTGGGGTTTAACCAAATTCGGTGGGAAAAGGTTAAGTCAAATTTTTTTTCGAGTGAAAAACAGATAGTTCGGCTTTTTCCCTTTGGGCAGCAGAGGGGGCATTGAACAAACAAACTTTAAGGGATTGAAGAGGTGGGGAGGGGAAGTGAAGGGTGGTTTGGACAAGCATCAAGGAAGAGGGAAGGGGAGGGGAGAGCCCCTGCGGAAGAACAGACAAGAGTTTGGATGGTGAATCAGGGGTAGAAAATGGTGAAAAAACTGGCTGATAGGGGGTTTGGTTTTTTAAAAATCAGGAAAAAAAAATCAAACAAAAAAAAATACAGATCACAAACAAAAAACGGAACACTGAAGGGGGGTGGGGCGGCAGATGGGGGGAAAAGCCCTTTTCAGGGGTACAGAATCGTCAGAGGTGAGGGGGGGGAACCCGGGGGGGGAAAAGCCCCCAGGGGGATGACGCGCCTCCCTGTTTCCCCTTTTTTTGCGCGATTAATGCCTAAGTGTTTAAAGGCTTAAAAGCGGGGCAAAGGGGTACTGTTTTTACAATTTCTCAGGTGCGGCAAGCCAATGTCCGCGGCTCTCCCGCCCTGGGGGCAAACAACAACACAGCTTGATTGATGGGGGGTGTCATTCGTGAATCACGTGAATTTGGAAAGGCAGTAGGGGGCAGATTAAAAGGGCACGAAACCGCACCAAAATAAACCAATTCATAAATCAATCGAAATTTTTTTAAAAATTCAAACAAAAATAAAAATTTTAAAATTGAAAATACCTCAAAAAGTGTAATAACAAAAAAAAATGTTCGCCCAAATAAATCAGGGGAAACCGAAAAAAAAGATGTAAAAATTTCTTGAAAGGGAAACCCGAAAAAACACACAATCCGCATTCAAACACAGAGCACACACATGTGCCGACAGCCAAAGGGAATCACTCAGTATCAGATTTTTAGTTTGCAGGGCAAAGCAAGATTTAAAAAATGAGATAACTGTTTCCAAAAAACACCCCCCCAACGCACCCCCCACCCCCCCACCCCCCCACACACCCCAAAAAAAAAACCCAACCAATCCAAACCAAAAAAACCCAAAAAAAAAACGAGCAAACAAAAAAAAAAAAAAAACAAATAAAAACCGGAAACCGAAGATTTACTGCCAGCATCTTCATTACAAAACATAACTCTCAAAACAAGAGTTTAATTTAGTTTTCTTTTGCTACTCTTCATTCACCTACAGCTAAAAGGGAAAAAGTGATGCCGGATTTTTTTATGGGAAAAACCATAAGACACAGGGTTTAAAAAAAAAATTGAATTTATAGTGGTCTGCTTTATGAAAAGAAAGGGAAAGGGAGCATCAAGTGATGTCGCAAGAATCATTGGTGGTTTTGGAAAAAAAAAGGGGGAAAAAGGGGGGGTTTTTCCCTGGCTAACTTGTCTTTTATTTTATTGGTTAAAAAAAATCTTTCTGGTAATTTATCAGATAAATACGGCCCAGGGGGGCAGGAATTGGGGGATGACAACATATACTCTGGGCCCTTCGTGGCTGATACAGCAGCATCACGCTTTTTCGCCCAGACTGCCCCCGTAGAGGGAGACAATCAGCCCCATTTGTTTTCCTGTGACCCCCCCGCCCCTGCGCCTCCACTCGCCAAAAAACGTTGAAATAAAATCGGCCCCGGCCTGATTTGCTGGGCCCTCACGTGATTTGCTGGGCTCCTGCACGGGTTTGCTGGGCTCCGGGGCCCCCGTGATTTGCTGGGGCCCCCAGGCAACTGCTGCAAGAAAGACAGGCCCCTGGAGCTGCTGGCCGTGGGGTGTGAGGCAGAAAGAAAGGCTCGTCTGTCTGATTTCCCCCCCCCATCCCTGTTTTCAAGTGGTCAACATCGTCTTTGTTTTTTCCGCGCGGGGGATGTTCTCTTTCTTGGCCCTGCATCAATGCTCGTTACACCCCCGCCCCTTTTCCCCATTTTTCCCTCTTTTTAAACCTGTTTCCTTGTAAGTGTGCAGCTGGGTCCTGGTTTGAGGGAAAAGGCCATTACGTAAAGATCCTGCGACGATTCGGGAACAAAATTTTAAGAGATTAAAGGTGGCGTTTTAATGTGATAGGGGGCATAAAAAGCATTGACAGCTGATTGGGCGGCTGATAGAACGCAGACAAAAAATAATGAACAGTTTTCGTTTGTAGAAGTAATCAAGATTGTCAGGCCGAAAGCTTTGCCAGTTATTGGTGTAAGCCAAGTGCCCTGGCCTGCAATGCATCTTGTTATACTTGAAAGTGCTGTAGTGAACTTTTCCTCTTCGTCTAGGATCATTTTTTAGCATTGCAACATGTGCTTTCCTTCAACGGAGTAAGAATCCACTTAAGTCGGAGCGTGGCTGGATGGCAAGTTTCTAAAAAACCAAACCATACACACAGGTAACCTTCCAGTCAGTCTGTACTAGCTAGCAACGGTAGTGACTGTCAGGTGTGATGGGTGAGATAAGTGCATAGTCTTGCGGACCTCCAGGATGTTAATCTGGGGGACACCTAACAACAACAGTGAATATGACGGAGAAGATATGAAAGTCGTTGGCCGTAATTCACGAAAGACTTTTCTCCAGCTTTACCATACAGCTATCCAGGAATTTTGCTCCGGAAGTGGATCATGTGTGTTTGTACAGACTGCTTCTAGCCATGACTTCTGCCGGCCTTGTGTTTTTGTGTGCATATTTTGCGGCACCCAGCATCTAGGCGTCAAGGGACGTGCTTTTTGAGATATCAGTCTCTGTGGAATTTCTGCACGGACAATTTTCAAGCTAGGAGCCATCATCTTTACACGCGTGGTATCGGCCATCCTGCAAAAAGGACATGTCCACATTTGATGGTCATCTTTTTCACTGCACTGGACCTTGGTTTTTAAAAATTCAAACGAAAGAAAATGCTACGTTTTTATTTAACATGGAAGGGGTAGCCTCTGAAGCTATTGTGCTAAAAAGGAAAGCAATATAACACATGACTTCGTCATATCTGTGATATGCTGCTAACATTATATGCTGGACTATTGTATCTTGTATTGTGCTCCTCTGTGCTTTGTGTAATGAATTGTACTGCACATTTTGCATTGTTGTGTACTATGTTGTCTTATATTGTCGGAAAATATTTCCCACGTACTATATGAGATATACTCTTGAGAGCAGAATAATTGGCAGATAACACAATCATTAATAGTGCAACGCATGTGTTGTATACCCTGTCATTGGTGGTGTGCACTCAGTGAACTTACTGATCGTCCAGTGCGACTTTACTGCTGTTTGACCTTTGTGCTTACTCAATTCATCAGACATCTGTTCTAGTTCTTTAAAAGACATGTTGGCATCCTTCTTCCAAGCTATACTGAATTATTTTGGTTTGTTGGGTTTATGCTGTCCGAACAAGATTAGTCCATGTGTACCCTTTATACTTCTCTAGAAACAAAAATCTGAAGAAGAAGAAGAAGAAGAAGAAGAAGAAGAAGAAGGACAACAACAACATCAACAACTATAATAACAACAATAAGATCAACAAGCCATAGAGCTGCGAAATAAACTGCAGGGTCTATATATATATATATATATATATATATATATATATATAATATATATATATATATATATATATATATATATATATATATCACTGAAGTAGACAACATTGAGCAAAGGACAAGCACCCCCCCCCCCCCCCCCCCTTCTCCCTCTTCACCTTGCTGTCAGACCTTGGACTCAGACCCCGATGCAAGACAAAGATTATTATAATTATCTTCATAAGCATCTGTAATGCGACAGTATACCCATAAACCTGTCCCCTGGCCATATTTACAACTACATGAAGTTCGTCATTTTTCACAAAGCTTTCTTTCTGTATGGCCTTTCCTAAGCTTTATGAAGCTTGGAAGAATTCAGGGTCTCCAGTAGCTGTCTGTTTAGTGTATCGTGACCAAAAAAATCTCCTTTTTCTTTAAACAGTTTTGATATGGTGGTTTACTTTTTGAATGCTTCACTTTGCGACTTTTGGGCAACACAACAATGTATCAAGAAGATTAATGGTAAAAGCTTGAAGCCAGATTTTGTCCTCCAACAATCCTCCATGAATCTCAAGAGTCTGGATAGCTCCTTTATCTAAAAGAACTTCATTTCACTGCATTGATGGCCGTGAATGACTCATGATGGACAATGTTAAAGCGAAGTGATAGCACTATGTGAAGGTCCATCTATATTTAAGACTAACCGACAGATCTACACATAATATTTCCCGACACCATTCATCCTTGAGTTCACCAGGCCTGAGAGATACAGACACTTGCAGTGTTGGTGGAGTCATTATAGCTTCACTGCATTAAGAACAGCCGCGACATAAATACGGCTCATGTCTGTTGTCCCTGCCTGTCTGTCCGCTGACCATGCCTTCAGCAAACGGAGCAAGAGCTGACCATGCCTTCAGCAAACGGAGCAAGAGCTGACCGTGGCTCAGAGACACTGCTTCTGGTGACATTCCAACCCGCATCCTTGCAGCCAGGAACCAAACGCAGTAACTTCTGCACCAAGATGGCTTAGTGATTTTTGTGTGTGTATTTCTTATAACTTTTCGTTTTGGGTATTAAAAAGCTTTACTGCTACGATTTGAATGTCTTTACATTTTTTTCTGGTACATTCTCTCAGAGTCCAAAAACCCCCCATAAGAAACATGAACACAGTGAATGACGAATTTATGGCTTTTTGCAAAAAGTTGAACTGTAATAAAATCGACTGGAGCGTCGGGTTTTTTGTTTTTGTTTTGTTTCTGTGAATGTCTGCCTGGTCTTCCCTGCACGGTTTGGAGGAACGTCACTGCCCGAGGTGCTATGGGGAACCCCCAGCAGGCTGCCACACAGCGAGACAGTTGTCCAAGCTCCACCCTAGCGGCACACAATTTATTACGTTTTTAGTGTCATCCAAAGACAAGGTAAAAAATGGAGAAAGAAACGGTTCGGCCAAGCCAGGCTGTTTTCATTGACTCTCTGCATGAGAGCTTCCACTATGGGAAGACATTGCATTTGGGAAACAACCAGAAACTGGGTCTGACTGAACACGTGGGAGGATTTGACATGTTAGCGTCGGTCAGAATCATTCCACCTAGCCGATGCCAAAAAAGACAAACACACCAAAAAACAAACAAATAAACAAAACCAACAACAGAAAATGACTTCATTTGATTTCCTGCCTTCTCTCTACATGCTTTATGACGGCTCAGTTTCCATGATTTTGTCATAATCATACAGACCACGCAGAAAGTATTTCATAGCAAAACAACAATGCAGATTCGTCTTTTAAAACTTGATTATGATGATTTTGACAAAGAACATTGGGACAATATTTGACCTGGGACGAGTTGTGGGTTTTTTGTTCTCAGCATGTGATCCATGTTTTTTCTGGTTACCATGTGACAGACATGTTAGTATCTTCTCCATCAAGAAGTTGTTGTTTCCCCTTTGTTCTCAGTTAATGCCGTCTGGCCGGTTTCCTCCCATGTCTTTACCATCAGTTAAGGGCCCTGTCTTTACAGATAAAAAGGCCATCATGTAGTCAAGCACTCTCAGGAGTTGTAGACTGACGCTGCAATGAAGTAGAGCCCTGCCCCCACCATGAACAGAAACAACAGAACAGGCCCAGGACAGAAGAGGAAGTGAACTTTGCCTTCACATCTTTCTAAAGAATAGTGTTATGACTATATAACGTTGTAAGTCTGTTTCGTATGCTCTGCAGCACTCTTGAATACGTAAACATATCAAAGGCACAGAAGGCATAACATGCAGTGACTCAGAGAAGCTATTACAAAAATAGAAAGTGGAGAAAAAATACTAGGACTGGACAAGGGTTTCTGGTTTTTGTTGTTGTTGTTGTTATGTTCATTGTACTCTTTGTTCTGTGGTTTGATCCATATAAATGTAACTCGTATGTGCCCATGCAATTCTATTCTCAATTTGATTTGATATTAAAATTCTGAAGAAAAAACCCAGTAAAATCACAGAAACATAACATAATAAACAAAGAACGAAAAAGAAAGCAGCCAACTGACTTATTGACATCGACTCATTTGAATGCAGTAAAGCACGAATCGAGTGCCAAGTACTTGTTTCTTTAAAATGTCTATCCTAAGTTTACTCTTCTACATATGGAAAATGTGCTGGCTAGACAGACATTCATGGTAAAGCCTAGTAAAGAGCTACAGCATGAAAGGAACAAACCAACCCAAACAAGAAACAACCCTTTGATGAAGCTTGCAGCAGTCAGCTTTATGATGGAGAGGTAAATGGGACCATCAAGTCATTTTTTGTTAGATACCATTGAGCTAGTTTGGCAAATAGGCAAAAAGGCCGTTTTTCCTGACCAGGCTGTTTTCATTGTGTCTCAGCATGACATCTACGATTGCGGGAGGGGGGGGGGGGGGGGGGGAGATTTGGGGAGGCAATTCATGTCTGCCTATATCTGGCCATTCAAGTGGCTGATATAGCAGCATCACGCTTCTTCCCTGTCTGCTCAAGGCAAACAAGTCAGCTTGATTATTTTCTTGTAACCCTGTGTCTGTGGTGTTCTACTTGCTTGCAAATAAATCAGGGATTAAAACAATGCAATGTAACAATGATTTTCTGGGATTCTGCACGCGAGTAACCTGTTCAGAAAGACATAGCTTGTCCCTCAGACTGTTCACCGCAAAGATTGGGCAGGCTGATCTGGTCTGCCTACATTCGGCTTTTGTTTCTCAAACTACAGTCTACATTTTCCTTTTGTGTCTCTCCTTGATCATCTTCCCTGACATCTGTAATTTGTTACGTCCCTTGAACCTTGTCTGTCAATGATCGACCTTGCTCAACATATTTCCTTGTTCATATCGTTCTTATCAAAATCAAAGACTGCCATTTAACTGATCCTACCATCAATTTTACCATCAGAGTAGGAGTAGTTTGGGTGCGAGATTCAATGATGACAGTTCCAGTGAACAAGAACTGACAGCTGAGCTGGCGCTGATAGAATGCAGGCTGAAAAAACACAGTGTGGGAGGAGAGTTTCTTCCCCTTTTTGACAGTCACTTAAAATTGGGATGTGGAAGAAATCTGGAGTGTAGGTGCCTTCTCCCCAAAGACTGTGTTTTTCAAATCTGTCAAACTCCTGCTGGGTCTTTATTTGCTCTGAAAATACACAATGCTTTTGTCAAAATCACTTTTCATCACAGACTGCCATTAATATTCAGTGCTTTTACTTTGGGTAGTTTTTGGCATCGAGGGTTAAGGCGTTCAGCGCCATGCTTTCTCGTTACTTCAGTCTCTGTGGAATTTATGCATATAATACTTTCAAGCTGGTATTACAACTTTTAACTTCTAAAACTAACTTTTCTCCACACATATGGTATCAGTCATCCTTCATGTCCAAACAGGCCAAATCAGTGGCTGTCTTCTTGATTGATTGACACTTTCTTTCTGACGTTGACAACAGACGTGTTATATGGACTTGGAGGTCGCAGTGGTGATTATTCAAATAAGTTTGCCTGAAAAATTGGATTACAGTGTGAGATAAAAAAACCACAACTAAACAACTTGATATAATATGCAAAACCCTTCACGTCAATGGTGTGCTATGTTGTGCTGTGCTTTACTGTGCTGTACTGTGATGTACTGTACTGTGCTGAGGGGTGTTGTTTTGTGCTCTTCATGGTTGAATTGATCTTTTTGTAAACAATACTCTTGGTCATTTGCACAGTACATCAGATTAAAATACAACAACCAAGAATAGTGAAAGAACAAAATTGTAAAAGTAAAAAGTAAAGGAGTCCCATAACCTATAAGGTCGTAGGGGAGCGAGGCGTCAGAGACCTCACTTCTCTAGGGCCAGCATATTGAGGGCGGCGCCCATCTCCTCTCCCTCGCTGCTTTACTTTCCCTGGCCCTAAAGAGGGCAGGTACCCATTTACAGCTGGGTGAACTGGGGGAACTGTACTGAAGCCAAGGCGCACAAACGGTCACCCATCCAACTGGTAACCACGCTCGACGCTGCTTAACTTGGCTGGGGGAAAGCGAGTGCTCCGACCACTGAGCTATCCCGTCCCCTTAACAAAATGGTATTTTGAGTAAAAGCTGCACTCACCTTGCACAAAGCCCCAGCTTCCCCTGCTGACTCTGAAGCAGTTTGTCAGAGCAGAGTCACTTGCCAACTCATCTCTCATGCATCAATCCCTCACTGCTAAAAGTTGTGGCTTAAACCTAGGAGTTGTTGTCCAAGATAAAAAAGGTAGTTTACTGCACATTTCCCTGCAAACAGTCATGGTATCATCCAGTAGTTCCCTATAGACCAAGGGGCTGTGAAATGGTTAGCACAATTGCCTCCTAGATAATATAAATAAATACAACACAACACACAATACAATGCGAAATAATACAATACAAAAATAATCTGCTACGAGTGATACGATACAAAACTTCGACTTCCAGCAAAGATTCTAATACAGTAACCACCTCACCCAGGCTGCAGGCTCTAGTTCGTTTGTCATACCCGTTTTACTCAGTTCATTTTTTAATATTCTTAACTCCAGCCACTGCAGCTTGGATACGTCTTTAAATTTCCTTCTAAATCCCCAAACCAGATTCCTGAAAAAAAAGAAGAAAAGTGCACAAAGCTAATGATTGATTTATGGCTGTCCCCAATGCTTTTGGACTCTTGTAGTGCCATGCATGTTTTTTTTCTGTCCATGTCTGCATGGTATTGACTCTACTGTTCGTCAGAGCGACAGTACCCCAGCTGCCCTGGGGAAACCCAGCGGGGGAACATCCTATCACAATAATGGAGAGATGCGCAGAAAAAAGGCAAAAACAAAGTTTGACATTACCAGACTTGTTTTATACAGCTTGGCATTACCTGACTGTTTTTATTGTCTGTCTGCGTGAGACGGTGGAGGGTAGGGAGGCAGGAGGCAAGGATAAAACAAAACCCTTATCCTGCCTGAACCCGACCATTGACGTGATGGATGTGGATGCAGCAGCCAGGGCCAGTCTGTGCAGACTGAAGATGCTCCCCGGTGATTTGCCGTCCTTCTCCCTCAGAGAGAAATGACACCTTACAGGATATATTATAATAATGTAATGCAATATAGTTTAATATGACGTAATATTATATGATATATCATATAACATCAAATGTTAGGGTATGATATAATACAATACAATATGATATAGTATGATATAGTGTAGTGTATTATAGTATAGTATAGTATAATATGATATAATATAATATAATATGATATGACATGATATCATATAATCTAATGTTATATATATATTTAGAGAGAAATACATATAGACACATAGATACATAGATATATAGATATACAGATATCTGTGTGTGTGTACACATTTTTTCCTTTCATGTTGTCTTGAGATACTGTGATTGAATAGTGCGTGTTAAATAAAGTTGTCCATATATGATTTTTGTTTCTTGATATTTTATATATGCCCCATATCCTTAAAGGTATGATAACAAACATTTGAAACTGAAATTCCTAATCAAAGTTGGAACGATTCAAGTAAATGACAGCAGCTGATTAGACCAAATGCCCACGGTGCAGCAAACATTTCAAGCTTGATGTGTCAAAGATTTTCAGCTTTAACAATCTTAAAGAATGGCTTACATTGGCTATCCATCCCTTCTATAGATTGTTTCGTGAATGTTACAAGTCTGCCAGAGCTTTAATGTGTGCTGTACAGTGTCTCACATCAACAAAGCCTACACCCCTTCCCCCCCCCCCCCCCCCCCCCCCCCCCCCCCCCCCCCCCCACCAACCACCACAACCCCCTCCCCCCCCCCCCTCAGAAAAAAACTATAACAGAAACACAGAAATACAAAATAAAATTAGCACAGCTCTCGAACTCGTTTCTCTTATTTTGTTTTCTTTTGCTCTTACAGAGTTTTTCTACAGTTCAACCTAGGTTATTATAACTTGCATGTGGCTTTACAATTCTATCTCCTATCTGACCCTCAAATTTAAAAAAAGAAAAAGAAAATAACCCAAAAAGCAACCGACTGATTTATTGCTGGCCTCAGTAAATTCAAATGCCGTAAATCTAAAATCAAGTGCCAAGCGCTTGTCTCTGTTTATGTCTTTCTTGCATTGACTCCACCACTTATGGGAAATGCGGTGCCTGGGATTTTATGAGAAAAGCCAGCAGAGAACTACCGACATAAAGAGAAGCCCTTTGATGAAGCTTTACGTCTGTCTGCTTGATGGAATGAAAGGTAGCTCGGAACATCAAGTGGATATGTTGTCGGGAACCATTGACCTGGTTTGGCAAACAGGCAAATAAAGAGAACAATTTCATGACCACATAGTCTTCACTGAGTCTCAGCATGACATCGGGGGCTGCAGGAGGAGGAGGAGGAGGAGGAGATCTTGGAGACAATCACTGTCTGTATCTGGCCATTTCAGCCTCTGAGACAGCAGCATCACGCTTCTTGCCAGACTGCTCAAGACAAACAAGTCAGCTTGATTAGTTCCCTGTGACACCATGTCCCTCCTCTGTCCTCTTACAAACAAGTCTGAAATTAAAGGATTCCGCCGTGACCATGATTTGTTGGGATCCTGCACGCGACTGCCGTGTTAAGACTGACTCGTGTTAGAGCTGTCCTCTTGGCGTGTGAGCGAGCAAGTCTTGGCGGGGCAGTCTGTATACATCAGGCTCTAGTTTTCAACGTGCGCTCTGCGTTCTTCTCCTTTCCAAAGCGTGATTGATCTTTCTTCTTCTTCTTCTCCCTCTTGTTGTTTTTTTGTTGTTGTTGTTGTTGTTGTTCTTCTTCTTCTTCTTCTTCTTTCTTGTTGTTGTTGTTGTTGTTGTTCTTCTTCTTCTTCTTCTTCTTCTTCTTCTTCTCCTTCTCCTCCTCCTCTTCCTCCTCCTCCTCCTCCTCCTCCTCCTCCTCCTCCTCCTCTTCCTCCTCCTCCTCCTCCTTCTTCGACAAACGCTCAGGCAACAACTATTGTTGTCTGTTATATGAGCGAAAATGCGTCACACTGCCGCTAAGCGCCTGACAAGTCAGGCCCAACGCATATGTCTTCGGCATAAGAGAGAACTGTTATCTTTTAAGTCTTTCTGGAAAAAGGCAAGAGAATGGCCCAAGAAGGCAAAACATAGACAAGAAGGAGGTGACAGAAAGAAAATGAGCAAGGCTGAAAAAAGAGTCATAGAAAAGAGGACTTTTCTAGCACAGAATTTCCAGAAGATGGGGATGCTATTCATTTTATACTGACAGGCGCCCAGCATCCCCCTGGCGGAGCGTGATTGGCCCATTCTCTTTCCCCCAGACCAATACATTGCTACCTTCCTTGCTCCTCGTCCGTCAGCAAAGCTTCCCCTCTTCCCTAGTCAGCTAGGCCCAAGAGATGTTGTGGTCTGCAGCGTTGGTCAACCGATTAGAGCAACAACAGCGTTTGCGTATTATATAACATCTAATAATGATGATGATGATGATGATGATGATGATGATGATGATGATGATGATGATGATGATGATGATGATAATAATAATAATAATAAGAATAATAATAATAATAAGAAGAATAAGAATAATAAGAATAATAATAATAATACATGCATTTTTTGCTCGTTCCTGGCAGGGAGCTCAGAGGTTCACCAATGGTGAGATTTTGCATAGTCCACCGTTTTGCTCACCATGAAGGTAGCCGCATTCTGACCGGGAAGGGGGGGGACATTTATTATATTTATAACTTCAATCTTCCTATTGACACACTTAGTACATACACATTTGGAGAGAAACTTCGGCTTCCATAAATGCTATACGTGTGTCATCAAACTCGCACATTTAGCTGAAAACCAGTTGTAACGATCCATTTTCCGTGGTAGTCGGTGAAAAAGTTCCGTAGTTACTGAGAAAATATGCTGTGTATTGTTTCGTTAAGATGTTAGCTTCATCTCCAGCTCGTGGTCTAATACTATACATCTATTAGCTAGGATGACTGATGTATAACAAATGTATTAACAAGTGTATATTTGCTGTCACAAAGCCACAGCAAATCCTAACGTAAAGCTCGACTTTGTGCCGCTTTATTTAAAATCCTACTTCACGCTTTTACAATTCTTCCTCCAAATCCTGACCCGCAACTGAAAAAAACCCACAGTGCTGTTTGCCGAAGCCAGGGGACAGTAGTAAAAACCTCAAGTTGGAAATAAGCCTTTTTGACGATGCACTGCAGAGACAGTTACTGAAGACCCTGACTTCAGCCCAGATTTATAGGGCTGCGGGAAGGGCGGGAGGAATGAGAGCTTTGGTGAAAAATGGCTGTCTTAATGAAGTCATAAACATCGCCTAGGGGCAGGTTAATGGATAGAGTGTGGCGTTACTGGCACTTTGAAGATGGAGCAAATTCCTTTTTGCAGTAAAGGCTAAGCCCAGAGTCTGTCAGCGGCAACAAGGGGAGCTTACCCTTGGCTTGATGCTGGCTGCTTCAGTAACATCAATGTTGCACAGTTTCTCCCACAGGTTTGTCCATTCTTCTTCTTGTTCTTGTTCTTGTTCTTGTTCTTGTTCTTGTTCTTGTTCTTCTTCTTCTTCTTCCTCCTCCTCCTCCTCCTCCTGCTCCACCTCCTCCTCCTCCCCTTCTTCTTCTTCTTCTTCTTCTTTCTTCTTCTTCTTCTTCTTCTTCTCTTCTTTCTTCTTCTTCTTCTTCTTCTTCTTCTTCTTCTTCTTCTTATTCTTCTTCTTCTTCTTCTTCTCCTCCTCCTCCTCCTCCTCCTGCTCCACCTCCTCCTCCTCCCCTTCTTCTTGTTCTTCTTGTTCTTCTTGTTCTTGTTCTTGTTCTTGTTCTTCTTCTTCTTTTTTGTTTCTTTTCTTCTTCTTCTTCTTCTTCTTCTTCTTCTTCTTCTTCTTCTTCTTCTTCTTCTCTTCTTCTTCTTCTTCTTCTTCTTCTTCTTCTTCTTCCTCCTCCTCCTCCTCCTGCTCCACCTCTCCTCCTCCCCTTCTTCTTGTTCTTCTTGTTCTTCTTGTTCTTCTTGTTCTTGTTCTTGTTCTTGTTCTTGTTCTTCTTCTTCTTCTTCTTCTTCTTCTTCTTCTTCTTCTTCTCTTCCTCCTCCTCCTGCTCCACCTCCTCCTCCTCCCCTTCTTCTTGTTCTTCTTGTTCTTCTTGTTCTTCTTGTTCTTCTTCTTCTTCTTCTTTCTTCTTCTTTCTTTTCTTCTTCTTCTTCTTTCTTCTTCTTCTTCTTCTTCTTCTCTCTCACCCTCCACCTCCTGCTCCTCCTCCTCCTCTTGCTCCTCCTTCTGCTGCTGCTGCTCCTCCTCCTCTTCTTCTTGTTCTTGTTCTTCTTGTTGTTGTTCTTGTTTTTGTTCTTGTTCTTGTTCTTCTTGTTCTTGTTCTTCTTGTTCTTGTTCTTCTTCTTCCTTGTACCGCAGAGTAGAACAGAGCACAGCACAGCACAGCATAGCACAGTAGAACAATGCACAGCACAGCACAGCACCGCACAGTAGAACAATGCACAGCACATCACAGCACTGCACAGTGGAACAATGCACAGCACAGCACAGCACCGCACAGTAGAACAATGCACAGCACATCACAGCACTGCACAGTGGAACAATGCACAGCACAGCACAGCACCGCACAGTAGAACAATGCACAGCACATCACAGCACTGCACATTGGAACAATGCACAGCACATCACAGCACTGCACAGTGGAACAATGCACAGCACATCACAGCACTGCACAGTGGAACAATGCACAGCACAGCACCGCACAGTATAACAATGCACAGCACAGCACTGCACAGCAGAGCAGATCAGAGCATAACACAGTATTGAGCAATGTTATACAACGTACGACAGCCAACGCAGAGAATCACAGTATACAGTTGAGAAACTTGTAAATTTCTTATCTTTTAATTCAAAAAGTAAATGAATGTTATGTGTTCAAACAGTAAATGAATGTTATGTGTATAGTCATGTACTGTATTCCCCTCTCCTTTTAAAACTACATACGTCTTTTTCTTTCTTCAAACTTTAAAAAAAACAACAACAACAACAACTCTGAACCATCTATGAACACAGCTACTGCCTGATTTAACATGAAGGGTCGTTGATGCCATGTGTTTGTGTGGAAAAACCTAGCTAGATCTCGCAAAAGCTGGAATGCAAGCTTAAAATTATGCATCAAATCCATAGAGAATGTCAAGTCTATAAGAAAACTAGTATTTCTTCATATATAACTTCCTGATGCGGCAAATTATGTAAAGTAGCCATAGGAATCTAACAGCAGCCCGTGACCAACAGGAATTTCCAGAAAGCCATGATCTGCATACAGAGCAACATGCCTGGACAGGAGTCTGACAAAGTTAGAAAATCACAGTCTTTGCGGAAAACACCAACAATATCTGTTCTTTCTTCACTATCACCATGTTCAATTCATGAATGAATTGCTCATTATTTTGGCCTGTGTTCCTATCACCTTCAAATCAATCATTAGAGTGTTTTCTCTATGAGAACTGTCATCAATGCATCTAGCACTCATTCTTAACGTTGATTCTGAAATTGTCACCATAAGCAGATTGTCTTTGTAAGGACGTGTCCCTAAACTGAATGGTGTGAACAAGAAAACAAGCTCATCAGGGGAAAGTATTGGTGGAGGTAAAGCAAGGGACACAAAAAGGCGTGATGTCACGGAAAGAGGATAGAACAGTCACGGTGTGACAGAGGAAGAACATGTAAAGCACATGTTGAAAACAAGATGTAAATCAAGGCAGGCCACCTCCCCGGTGGGAATGCCGGGGTACCCAGCAGTATAAATAGCATCTCCACTCACTCACTATCACTCACTCAGTCCCATGTCCCAAAGGAGTAGGGGGGGGGGGGGGGGGGGGGGGGGGGGGAAGGGTATGAGAGAGACGCAACAGAGATCTTTTTCCATGCTTCACGATTCTGTGTGGCTAGTAGAAGGTGTTGAGGTGTTGGGCGGTCCAGTCTTTGATGTTGTCAACCCATGATTTCTTTTGGCGGCCTCTTCTTCTCTTGCCTTCAACCGTTCCCTGCAGATGGTTTTTGCTAAGGTGTTGTGTCTTGTGGTGTGACCAAACCACATAAGTTTTCTCCTCTTTATGGTGGAGAGCAGAGGTTCTTGGGGGCCCACACGCTTTTTGATTTCTTCTTTCACATAGTTGTTGGTCTTGTGTTCTTTGTATGATATTTTGAGGAGTCTTCTGTGGCACTTGTTCTCGAATGCTTGGATTCTCCTCGCTAGCTCTGCTGACATGGTCCATGATTCACAGCCATATAGGAGGATAGATATCACGAGGGATTTGTAAAGGTGATATTTGGTGCAGAAGCTGATGTTGTTGCTTCTGATGATCCTCTCGAGTCTGGCTAGAGCAGATGTTGCTGTTGCAATGCGAGCTTTCACTTCATTGTTTGATGTGCCATCTTTTGTTAAAATGGAGCCTAAGTATTTGAATTGGCTCACCTCTTCCAGTATTTCTCCATTCATCTTTATTTCCGTGCTGTCATTACTAGCGCTGTTGACCATGATCTTTGATTTCTCTGTACTGACCTCCATGCCGTATGCGCTCGCTCGATCTGATAGACTATCTGTGAGGTTTTGCAGTTCTTGTTTGCTGCCGCCCATGAGGTCAATGTCATCTGCAAATCTGAGGTTGCAAAGGGGTCTTCCACCAATGGAGATGGAAGTGTGGTGGTTTTGCAGCATCTCCACCTTCTGGAAATTCTGCGCTAGAAATTTCCTCTTTCTATCTCTCTCTTTGATTTTGCTTTTTCTTCCCTTTACATTATTTTTGTTTTTTTCTGCCTTCTTGGTCGATTTTCCTCCATTTTTCTTCCAGAAAGACATACAAGATCCTCTCCCATGCCAAAGTCAAATGCGCTGGGCCTGACTTGTCAGGTGCTTAACTGCAGTACAAAACGTATGTATGTTTATCCGTCGTGTCCGACGATGACCTCCAAAACAGCAGAGGAGGCAGCTGCTGTTTTGGAAATTGGGCAGAAATTTGATTATAGTGGAGATGCCTTGCCCACAGTAATCCTCACTCTCTCGGCCAAGTGGGCATAAGGACAGTCAGCGTTGGAGATGTTCTCCAAAGGCCAACCAGTCCCCAGGGCTGCAGCACATGACTGTGCGAGTCAAGCCTCCTAGTCAGAGAGTCATAGTCGATCACTAAAGACTAAGCTGTAAAGTGGAATTCCATGAGTGGGAAAGCCACTGGTCATACAGCCTCTCACTTTGCTGTTGGCCCCAGCGTCAATGGTTTAATCAAGACCTGTGATAAAGCCCAGGTGCTGACGGCACAAAACATTTTCACTCATATGACATATAACCATAGCTGCTGTCTGAGCATTCAACCACGGAGAAGAAGGCAGACCACCCTGCTAAGGCCTTTCTCACGTCTCTCTCTTTACATGCTACTTGTTCACAGAAGCCCGGCAAACCAGAACGCTTGAATTCCAGACAGACAAGCAGGCAGAGAGGACACAGGGTCACGGGAAACTAATCAAGCTGACTTGTTTGTCTTGAGCTGTCTGGGAAGAAGCGTGATGCCGCCACATCAGCCACGACAATGGCCACATATACACTGCCATTGTCTCCCAAGAGCCCCCCCCACCCCTACCGTCCTAGATGTCATGCTGAGACCATGAAACCACCCTGGTCATGAAACCACCCTGGTCATGAAACCACCCTGGTCATGAAACCACCCTGGTCATGAAAACGGCCTTTCCACCCCTTGTTTTGCCCAAACCAGCTGATCAGCCTTTGAAAGCTATCCACTTAATGTTCCCAGTTACCTTTCATCTCATAAACCAGGCCTCAGTTAAGCTCCGGCAAAAGGGTTCTTTCTAACTTTGTACATCTTTACTGTTTTTTGTCCATAAAATCCCAGACAGCAAGTTTCCCAGAAATGAAAGAGCGAATTGAAGACGGACATTAAAAAAATGTACACGACTTGAAATTTACTGCTTTTGAATTTATTGATGCTAGATAATTATAAGCCAGTGTGATGCTCTAGCTGTGTGTTGGTTTGTTCATTTCTTTAACTTTTTTATCGACAGTATATCTGTGTGTGTGTCTGTGTGTGTGTGTGTGTGTGTGTTGTGTGTGCGTGGGCGTACGTGCGTGCGTGCGTGCGTGTGTGTGTGTGTGTGTGTGTGTGTGTGGTGCGCACGCGTGTGTGTGTTTCAAAACTAGATCCATGTTACGTGCAATCTAGGGTAACTGGAATGAAAGTGAAGAATACAGGGTGAACAGTATAAAATGGAAAAAAAAGAAAAAACCTTTGGCAGGAAAAAAGGAAAAAACTGTAAATTATTAATGCAGAAATTGCTGTATAAAATAAATGCACTACATTTGACAAACACACTGTCTGCCTATCTGTCTGTCTATCTGCCCCCTTTTCTCTCTCTGTCTGTATGCCTGTATGTCTGTTTGTCTGTCTTTCTTTGTGTCTGTCTGTCTGTCTGTCTGTCTCTCTCTCTCTCTCTCTCTCTCTCTCTCTCTCTCTCTCTCTCTCTCTGTCTCTCTCTCTGTGGCTCCTATCAGCATTTAGGAGGGTTATTGTTCCTGCTTTCTTTGGTATTACAAGGCCGGGAAATTAACATTTTCAAAGACAAAAGCGTACCGCTTGAAACAAGGTGTACAAATGTAAGCCTAACAGCCTGTGTGTTGGCTTTTTTTGCAGACTTGTGGGTATCACACACACACGCGCGCGCGCGCCCCCTCCCACCCCACACACACAAACGCACACACATAAACACACACACACAACGCTGCATTCAGATACTTCCCTATACTGAATTATTCTAAAATGTTCTACTCATAAATCTTTCATTATTTCATCAACCTCATGGATCATCAGCCAATCAGCTCTTTCTCTTCATTTTGAGGCTACGGCCTTAAACCATTCCAACTTTGATTCCCAAACCCGCTGGCATGCTTAATGAAAACATGGCCGCCATCTCTGTGAAGACAACAGGCTTCATTAACTGATGCAGACAAGGGGGTAAACAGATCAGAGAGGGCCATTATTTAAAGGGCAAGCAACAAGGGAAGTAACAATTCATAAACGCAAAGAGAGGTAATTGCATGGTAAATGAGGAAAACGTGAAACGCATGTTAGAAACGGGAAATCGTTCCGAGCTGAAAAGGTAAAAGGCATGGTGCAAACAGGAAATCGCTCTGAGCTTAAACCATGACACACATGTTGATAAAAAAGGGAAAACACTATAAGCTTGAATTCTGTGGCAATAGCACTGTGTCGAGATTATCGATGTTCAGCTCCATAAGACACTACTGGCATTTGTGTCATGGAGGTAACTTAGTTTCTAATGCTACGTGTTCGTGACAAAAATGATCAATATCCCCCAAAAGTAAACAAGTAAGCGAACGTCACAAGAAACCAACCAGTCTATTTTTTTCTTCTGTGTGTGTTTCTTTTTCATCTGTGGGCAGAGTGCGATGACTCTGTAGCAACCACTCCTATATTCCGTTGGAATCAGTTTTTCAGGAGTTGTGTTTCTTTCTGGTGAGCAGGTCTTCATGCAGACTGCGGTCTCATGCAGGGAGACAATGAAAACAGTGTGCTAATGTCAAGCCAGTTTTTACCTTCTACCCAGACCCTGGCATTACTGTAATGGAATGGCCACTACTGCCGTAAACCTGGGGCCCAATGGCTTACTCTGTCGCAACCTGCTGCGTTTTCCTTAGAGCAGCTTGGGTCATATATTTCTCTGAGGTAGTAGAATGAATACCGTGCAAACAATAACAGAAAAAAATACATGAAACTCGAGTCCAAGCACATTGTGGTTGAACATATCGGAGACGGTTGTAAATCAATCATTCGGTCTTAAAAGTTGTTTTTTTTGTTGTCCTCTTAGATAACTTAAAGCTAAGAGGAGACATCTGTATCGTAGTACATGAAATTGGAAATAAACCTGGAAGCAGAAAGAGGAAAGGTAAAAGAAGCAAGAAAAAGACCCAAGCACTTGGGGAAAGTGGCCACCACGTTCAGTCTTACTTTCCGGAAGGTTATGGGTCTAAATCCAATCACAGGTAGGGCTTGGGGGTCTTTTGATGGCTTTGTCCCATATTTTGCTTTCTTAAACCTTTGAAGGAAAGAAGCTAAATCCCACAGCAGAGAATTCATAATTTCGTGAATATATTTTTTGGACTGCTTGCCTGTCAAATCACTCGACCAGCATTGCAGTGGGTATGTTTCTCGACCGTTGTTAATGAACCTGTTTTGAATCAAGAAACATCTTTACATCACCACTATTACCTTTTTTGATATTTTTGTTAACAGACAGTCTCTATTTTGTTTGTTTGTTTGTTCGGAAATGTTGCTTTGTTTTTTGTTTGTTTGTTTGTTTGTTGGGGGGGGGGAGGCATGGATGATTATTGATAGCATGAATTTTGGGGAAAAGTTAACTGAAGTTTAAAAGTTAAAATGTGAGTTTGAAAGTCTTCCATGCATACTAGTCCACAAACACTATGTTAAAGAAAACCGTTCTTTTGATACAGGATCCGTATGATGCTAAATATGCAAACTAGCAACAGAAATTTCACAGTGGCCTATGATCCCATGTGATTTCCACACTGCTTTCAGAGCAAAATGCTGGGAGGAGAGTATGACAAAGTTGAAAGCTACTATCTTTAAAGAAAATGGGCAATGGCACTCTTACCTCCTCCACCATCACAGCTTTTCTCTTCCTCCATGGCAATTTTAAGTATCACTACCAAGTCAAAACCGATCGTTACTTCCAGTCTGCAGTCTATCAGTCCATGCAGAGTTGACAGTGTTCTCCTTTTTGGCACGGCTGTCATTGTTGGACTTGGCATTATTTTTGTTTGGATTATGGAGCTGTCAGCAGAATCAGTTGTGCGATGGCCTTTGCATAAATCAGGGACCATAATTGAATGATGTGACTGAGGAATCGGGATGAACTGGGGTGATTCTTGACAGGCAAGGAGAAAGGGACGTAACAACGCAGAGTGGTGATGCTGGGGAAAGGGAAGAAAGCAACAAAGGGGTGATGGAGATGGAATATAAAGGTGTACACTGGAAATAAGAAGCAGATCTAGGCAGATCACCTAACACTGGATCGCCCAAACTGGTGGTCTAGATGTAACGCACATGCCTAGAAAGCAAAAAGTCCGGGTTTGAAGATTGAGGTAGTTTGATCCTGTTGTGCCTTGAACTTTTCCACCACCATACAGACCGTGAGTGGTGGTAAGGGTGCTAGTCTTTCGAATGAGAAAATAAACTGAAGTCTCATGTGCAACACGCTTTTAGCCCACGTAAAAGAACCTACTGCAACAAGAGAGCTGTCCCCTGGCAAAATTCTGTAGATGAAAGCCACTCTGATAAGGCAACAAATACACATGTTGACAGGAAAAGTAAAAGATAATGGTGGCGCTGCCCTTTGGCGACGCACTCTCCAGGGAAAACAGCCCGAACTTCATACAGAGAAATCTGCCATGATTTAAAGTGGTATACACTATACAGTACAGTTTATACAATACCGTCGTGTTCACCTCCAAAAGACAGCTCTGGCACATGTGTCTCTAGGTGCATGTCTTTCTGAACATGGCGGTTCACTGTGGAAATCCAGCAAATCATAGTTACGGTGAACGCTTGAGTTTCAGACTCAATATGCAAAGAAAGAATAGGCTCCAGGTACACGGGCAACAAACTAATCAAGCTGACTGATTTGTCTTTAGCAATCAGGGAAGAAATACAGGTATATCTGCTCTTCAGTGGTCAGATAACGATAATGATCACCTCCCAATATCCTGCCTTTCTGCAGTCCTAGACGTCATGCTGAGACAATGAAAATGACCGGTCATGAAAACGACTGTCCTCTTTTCTTTTTTTTCCTTTTCCCCATGCTAGTTCCATGGTCTCTGGCCAACTATCCACTTGATGCTTGCTTTGTCTTTTTTCTCTCGTAAACCAGACCTCTATGAAGTTCCGTCAAAAGCGTTTTCTTTTTTGTTTAAACTTTGTAGCACTCTGCTGGCTTTCCCTCTATAAAACTCCTGACAGTGCATTACCTATAGGTGGTGGAGTGAATGCCACACAGACATTAAAAGAAACAAGTGTTTGGCACTCGATTTCAAATTTACTGTCTTTAAGCCTCCTTATGTTAGCAGTAAATCAGTCCCTTGCTTTCTTTTCTTCTCGTTTTGCCAAAGGTTTAGAGCAGATAGAATTCCCTGGTCATGTGCATAGTTGCTTCAGTTAAAAGGTGGGCTAAAGAGAGAATAAAAACTTGAATAAAAACTTTGAAATAAAGTCCGAAAGAAAAAATGATGATAAGGAAACTGTTTTCTATCCCTGTCTCTCTTTCTCTGTCTCAATCTGTTCCTGTCTGTTTGGGCCTTCTTATCTGTCTCTCTGTCTGTCTTTCTGTCTATCTGTCTGTCTGTCTCTCAAGTGCATTTCTGTTTGTTTACCCTTATGTTTTCTGATATTTGAGCAGCTTAACTTTAAAACAGTAACACCAAAAATCGCCTTTAATGATTACAGATTGCTTATCTGTACTCTCCATTAATGTGCTGGGCCTGCTTGGGGTTCCGCCTCCTCCTCGCGCGCGCACACACACACACACACACACCCACACACACACACACACACACACACACACACACACACACACACACACACACACCACACACACCACACACACACACACACACACACACACACACACACACACACACACACACGTCTGTGCGTGTGTATGTATATGTGTGTAATTTGTATTTTTGATGTATTATCTTATCGATTTTCCTCTTTTTACTGGTTCAATTTATTGGTAAAGGTTGCAATAATGGAGTATTTCAGTATTATCATTAATAATTTAATTTTGTTCTTAGATAGATGGCTTGATAAAAAAAAGCAAATGCATTGCTTATTCAATGTACCATCTGGAAAAAATTGTCTTGGCTTGACTTGACTTGACTTGACTTCACACACACACACTTACACACACGCGCGCACGCACTGGTTAACTGATCAGTAGTCTGCATGGCTTTTTTGGGTTGCCTTTGCATACACATAGATACATACATGAAACCTAAACACAATAGCACACTTCCAGGAGTTGATTTTTCACAGTTTACATCCGTTCAAGATCATTTGCTTTATTTTTGCATGCTAAAATAGCAAGGAACTGAAACTGTCTCAGTGATTATAACTGCTAATAAAGAGGAGAAATCCTGGTGAAAAACCAGCAACTGGACCCTGTAATCATCCTTGGCATATGGGAAAGAAGAAAAGAAGGTGACTGAGTATGGCGGCTAAAACAGTTATAAATCAACTCCATTTTGACATAACCAAATGATTTCCTTTTGGACACATATTTTTTTGTCCTTTTCATTCAGATGGTAATGGAACAAGCACAAAAAAGTTCCTTTAGTCATAAATTATGCCATGTCTCGGTCAACTTGATTTACCATCTATCTCATTGTTGTACCAAGTACATCTTTCAGCTATTCAAAATCAACCACCTAAATAAATAACCATGAACTGACCCGTGAGTGCTGGGTGGGTGACCACAAGGACATCCTGAACTGTAGTATGAAGCCGTGGGGGCAAAGCGGACTGGTAAAGAGAGAGGAAAAAGGGCGAGAAAAGACAGACAGCTCCAAGGGCCCGTGTCATGGATTGCCGATCCCACACCACACTTAGGGCTGCAGGGTTTCTTTTGAAGTGGGGAGTAAATTTCCCCCCTAATCTGATTCCTGCCCTTTTATCGCTGCCTCGTTACACCCCCATATAGACAGGCATAAACAAGGCCTGTAATCTGCTGCTGAGAGAGGGGAAGGTTGATAGAGAGGGCGGGGGAAGTGGAGTAATGGGGAGGTTCGGGGAGGGGGGAGGTTCGGGTGCAGTGCAGAGGCAGTTATCGACCACAGGCCCCTCTCATCCCCTGTCCTTATCCTTTTCAGGATTGGCAAAAGCTCACTAATATTCTGGGCTGAAAGGGAGAATGTATAGTGGTGGTGGTGCAGTGAATTGAGGTGAATGAGAAAATACAGAAACATGTCTCATTTTGCAGACTTATACATGCACTCACACGCATACATGCCAGCATTCATTTATGCACTCATGCATGGGCATATCAGAGAGAGAAAGAAAGAAAGAAAGAAAGAGAAAGGCACTAAATCTGTCCAGACTTAGCTCAATCCTAAACATATTTTCCTTTCATTGCTTTTACACACTTCTCCTATCAGATTTTACTTTATCCCGACTCCTTTGATTACATATGGTAAAGTGTTTCTCTCTGTTACTGAACTCAGAAAAAGAGGAGAGAAAAAACAAGCAATTTACTGACTGATTTATGGCCCATTCCAGTATTTTTAACCACAAGAACTGTGGAGCAGTTGTTTAAGTTTCTTTTTCCTCATATCATTTGCTAGTTACCTCTATCATCAGAAATACGTTCCAAGGGTCTTAAAGGAAAACCCAAGAAATGCTGTTGGTGTTGGATATTCCTCAGTTTAATAATCTGGGTGCCACCAAGAATATGCACTCTGATTCACTAATGCCAACTGAGAATCACTATGTAAGTCTGATATCACTAAATGTGAACGGACTTTAAACATACCACCAAAACAGCAACATCACTGTAAGATTGTAAGTGTTCACTGGGTAAAAATGTTGCGTGTATGACCATTTTCAAGAACTTTACCATTTAGGCAGTCATACTCAAGCTTCAGAGGACTTCTTTTTCCATTAAACTCAAGCGCAACTTATCATTGCTGCTGAAATCTTAACGTAACATTAACTTCAAAGTATAACAATACTTTGATAAAAGCTTTAGCGCCCAGCTTACATCAATATAATGGGTCCATATCTCAAACCTTTGCTTTCTTTAAAAAAAAATCTGGACCTTTTCAGGACTACTGTTAAGGTGGCTGTGTCATTTTTTACATCTATGGAGTAGGTGAAGATTCTTGTGACAAGCGTGGACGACGTACACTGAAATGAGAGCCAGACCTAGGCACTGTAGGTGTATTAAAGACGTTACAAGTGGTTGAAGGTCTTGCTCCTAAACGAGTCCTGCACTATTTGTGTCAGCGTCTCAGTGAGTGTCGTGCTTGCTTCCCTAACATTAACGCTTTATTACCAGACAGACAGAGAGATAGACGGACAGACAGACAGACAAATAGATAGACAGACAGACAGACAGGCAGGCAAGCAGGCAGACATGCAGGCAGCCAGCCAAACAGATGGACAAACAGACAGATAGATAGACAGACAGACAGACAGATAGATAGACAGACAGACAGACAGGCAGGCAGGCAGGCAGATAGATAGACAGACAGACAAACAGACATTCAGACAAACAGGCTTAGAATGTAACGAAGTAAAACAATGAATGAATTGATTAATCGATCAATTTACCAATCAACCATCAATCTATCAATGGAACAAACAATCAGTCAATTATTCAATAATCAAAGGAAAGACAAAAGAGACAAATTAACCAATCAACAATCGATCTAACAATCAAACAAACAATCTATCAATTATTCAATAATTTAAAACAGACAAACGAGACAAACACGAAAGAATGAAGAAAAAAACGAAACGAAGAAATAAAAGAGAAATAAAGACAGAGAGAAAGAAAGAAAGAAAGAGAGAGAAAGAAAGAAAGAAGGAAAGAAAGAAAGAAAGAAAGAAAGACCGAAAGACCGAAAACAGATGCAAACAAAAAAGGAAAAAAACACAAATTCATAATTTACTTGAAAAGATTAGAATAAGAAATCAAAGAATTAACAGAAATAATCCAAGCCAATCAACCAACCAAACAAACACCGAGAGAAAAAATCCCAAACAGTGACAGAAAGAAAAAAGGGAAAAAGAAGACAGAGAGCGAGAGAGAGAGAGAGAGAGAGAGAGAGAGAGAGAGAGAGAGAGAGAGAGAGAGGAGAGAAGAGAGAGAAACAACAAGAAATCAACAATTTTTTTAAAACAACAAAACAAACAAACAAACAAAAAACAACAAGAAATATCGACAACAAACCACAGAAGGAAAAAAAAGAAAAAAAGGAGACACGAAAAAAATTAGACAAAAATTAATAAAGAAAAAAAGAAAGAGAGAGAGACAGAGAGTGAGAGAGACAGAGAGACACAAAGAGAGAGAGACAGAGACACAGAGAGAGAGACAGAGAGTACAGACATACAAACTACGAGGAAATGAAGAAACGAAAATGCCTCAGCAACTGTGTAACATAAATCATTTTATTTACACATCAACCAAGGAGTCTGCAGAAAATCACAAGCCACTAGCAAAAAGAACCCCAGTGGGAATATTATGTAGATTGCCCTGTTTTTGTCATCCGAATGGATTTCTGAAACGAAACAGATTGCAAGTCAGACCATATCCACGCTTGTCACTAGAAATACAACAAATACAGAAAGAACTCCAACACGAATTGTTTGTTGAGAGTAGAAGGATAAGGACAACGCTTTGTTTTTGTACATAATGTTCTATATTACATACAAACGCGCGCGCGCGCGCGCACACACACACACACGCACACACACACACACACACACACACACACACACACACACACACACACACACACACACACAACACACAACACACACACACACACACACACACACACACAACACACACACACACACACACACACACACACACACACACACACACACACAGGGAGAGCCAGATAGATAATTTAAACGACTTCCACTCTTATTCTTTTTCATATCTTCATTTTCCACAGCCATTTATCTCTTGTTCCTGTTTTCTGTGCAGTTTTCTTCAACTATACGCTGCTATGATGTCAGTATGATGTATTCTCACCCCGATTCATCTTTGAAGTTCAGAGAAAGAAAAAACAGCAGACAAAGCAAGCGACAGATTTATAGCTGACTTCGATACGCTCACTCACAATAAATTTCGACTCGAGTGCTTCGTTCGACCTTTTTTGTCTTTTAGCTACTGCCCGAAACTCGCTCGGCTGCACAGAGGAAATATGTTGGCTTAGCTGATAATATGAGAAAGACAAAGAAAACGAAACTCCGGCAGATTGCCATCGTGTGAATCATGCACAGGAATTTTGCAATCCTTTTGATTAATGAGCATTGCTTGTTTTCTTTTTTTTTTTACTTCGTTTTTCAATTTTTCATTTGTTTCATGTCTGTCCATTTGGAGGTGTTGTTGTTGGTGTTTTGGTTTTTTACACTTGTTTTCAGACTGATATATGTTTAGAAGAAAATGGATCTGAATGCGTAAAATGATTTTTTTTTCTTTCAGTACAGCAGGGTATCTACTATCTCGACCAACAGCTATACCAAACAAGATGAAAGACAAATATATTAATGTAAGATGTTGTTTGTGTGTGTGTGTTTTCAATTTTACGTATGTCCACTTAAAGCGATGTTAGATGAAGTATGTGTGTGTGTGTGTGTGTGTGTGTGTGTGTTGCGTGCGTGCATGTGTGTGTGAGTGTGCGCGCGGAAAACAGAAAGGATCCCAGCGGCTCTGGAGCTGTGTACATTCATTTTTGCTTTACTTTGCTTTATTCTTTTATATCGAGGATAATGGAATAAGCACTTGTGTGCTTTTTTACATCCAATCCCCGTGTGTATACGGTGTTTGTAAATTTTGTCATCTGTTCCCACCGGCACACAATAGCCAACACTTACGAAAAGCGGAACAGGCTTTAACGTGTACGCAAGATGTTCTGCGTGCGTTCGCACACGGGGCCTCGGTTTATCGTCTCATCCAGCCATTGAAGCGTCTGATATGGAGATATCACGCCTGGTTCCAGACCTCTTAAAACAAAATTTGATTGGCTGCCGCTGACCTCGTGCCCCCCACCATCTGCCTTCTTCAAAGTGGTCTGAAATTAAAACTCTCCCTGCACGTCGTGATTTACAGGATCTGCCCACGCACCAGCGTTGTAAAGAAAGAGTGGACCTCAGCGACACGTGACTGGAGGTGTCTGTCCGCTGGAGCATAGATAGACCCAGGGTTTGGGCAGGGCGACATGGGCTAGAGGCTGAAGCCTTGAGGAGCTTGGTGATATTGATTGCTCTATGGTTTGTTTGTGTCCTCACTGCGCCTTTACCGTATATTGTTTCCGAATAGGAGCTTCTGCTTGTATTCCCTGCTCCTCCCTTGTTGATTAATGTCGCTGTTTGGCAGTTTTCATCAGCTGTGTTCTTTAAGTTAATAGTTGTGTCTCTGAAGGAATAGATGCAGTCTTGTAATTTATTGATTGATTGATTGGTTTATGTGTTTATTTATGTATTTATTTATGTATGTATTTATTTATGTATTTTTTTCATCCATCTATTTATTTATTCACTTTAATTCTTTTATACGGAGGATAATAGAATAAGCACTCATGTGCCTTTTTGCATCTATTCCCCATGTGTAATTTTGTAAATTTTGTCATCTGTTCCCAGCGGCACACAATGGCCTACTCTTTTGAAAATCGGAACAGGATTTAACCTGTGCACAAGATGTTGTACGTGCGTTTGCATAAGAGGCCTCGGTTTATAGTCTCATCCGAATCACTGAAGTTAATTACAGGGGGAAAATCCCATTGAACGGGATTGGAACCCGGGTCGTCAGATTGCCAGCCAATATTCTAACCACTAAGCTATCCCGTCCTCTGCTCTTAACCTCACGCCAAAAGAGATGGCTTTGCAAGCTACTTCTTGTTTTTAAAAAAAGAGAAGCGACATTCTGAGCTGATTACTGCAAAATGTTTAGTTCAAGCAATGCCCCACACTCAGAAATAAAGCAGATCGGCTTCTGCCATGACATTACACTCTGCTGTTGTTTTGTTTTGTTGTACTACCAATTACCTCAGAAACAGACACGTGTCTGTGGAAACACAGCTCGGCAATGATTCTCTTCTTAATTAGTTGACATCCCTTGTCAACAGACACATATCGGGTTACAGCGTGACATTTATCATTATCAAATTTCCCTGACGTTCTTTTCGCTTGTATTTGATTATTTTAACAGTAAAGAATGTTGTAAATCAATGCAGGGAAAAAATACGGGTTTGTCAGTAGTTGTGACTGCTTTAAATGATACCCAGAACTCAACATGAGATTAAAGGGTTTTGTGACAAGTATGAATAAGTGGCACGCTAAAGCTTCTGGCTATTGTAAACGATATGTCCACTAGCACAGAGAGAGAGAGAGAGAGAGAGAGAGAGAGAGAGAGAGAGAGAGAGAGAGAGAGAGAGAGAGAGAGAAGAGAGAGAGAGAGAGAGAGAGAGAGAGAGAGAGAGAGAGAGAGGAGAGAGGAGGGGGAGGGTTCCTTTTGTAATTCCCGTACTTCGGTTTTTCATCTTTTTCTTACAGCAATAATTCTATTCCCCACTGCTATGACTCAGCTATGATTTTGAGGTTTTTCTCAATCTACAATCCGAACCTGCCAGAAGAAAAAAGGAGCGATGAACGGACTGATTTATTTCTGGCTTCAATACGCTAAAGCGCAATACAACTGTGAGTGTTTGCCCTCTTGTTTTTTTTTCTGTTCTTGTAATATCTGTCTCGTACTCACTCCACTGCTTATAGGAAATATATTGCTGCTGTGAGAAAACCCTATGGGCAACAAAAAATCCAATGATAACACTTTACGAAACTGGTGATTAATGACAGGATGGGTGTACCTCGAAGCATGGAGCCGACGAAACAAAGAAAGAAACAGGGGAAAAAAGGAAGAAATGGGCACTGCCAGATTGTGTTGGGTGTGTCTCTCTGGGACAGACAGCTAACAGCGTGGAAACAATCGCAGCCTCTCTCGTATTTCTCATTGTCTTCTTTTTCTTCCGTCAGTTATTCCTCACTGCTGTGACGAAGATATGACTATAATTTCTTCCCAAGCTTCATCTAAATGTTCACACACAAATAGCACAGACGCAGTGCTCGATTGATGACTGGTTTTAAAACAATCAAAAACCATACAGTTCAACTCAATACCCCAAGATTTTTTCCCCTCTCTTTAAATGTCTGCCCTGTGATAACTCCACTCCTTACAGTAAATCTATAGATTGCCGTCATGAGAAAATTCGCCAGACTACAAGACATCAAATGCTCAAGTTTGACTATGAGAAAGTTTTTTGTCCAAAAGGGTATGTTGGTGTGTGAAAGCAACATGACAGGAGGGAAGGCCTTGTCATTAATAGACTGTGTTTAATCTGTATGTGGTCACCGTACATTGTAAGCGCTTCGATTTGTTTTTTGTTTTTTTTACAAGATTCAGCGCTATATAAATTCCATATATTATTATTATTAGGAGGGTGGAAACAGAGAACATATGAGCCCTTTGTGAAACTTTATCTGTTTCTTGAAGTGGGTTCTATAAAGCTAGCACATATATTATTCATCATCATCATTAGACCCGTGACCTTGGCGGTCGTGGGGGAGACACGAAAGACGATGCCGTGGTAAGCCTCCACCATCCATCTCGGTCCTCGGTTCTGCGCAGTAGTGCCGAGTCATTCATCCTGGCTTTACTTTTCCATATGGTGGTGAGTTTTGTCATGGAAGATGTTGCCATGGCTATTCTGACTTTGATTTCTGTCGTCGATCGCCCGTCCTTTGTGAGTGTAGCGCCAAGGTATTTAAAAGCGTCTACCTCTCCAGTTGTTGGCCGTTCATGTAAATTTTAGCAGTGGCGTTGCTCGTGCTGTTCACAAGTACTTTACTTTTCTCCGAGCTCACCTCCATCCCATATGCTCCAGCTCTGTTCTCAAGTCTGGTCGTAAGATCTTGCAGCTCTGTGTTACTTCCGCCCATGAGGTCAATGTCATCGGCAAACCGTAAGTTGTTGAGGGGTCTGCCGCCAATGGAGATGGTAGAGTGGAAGTCATGGAGGGTCTCTCTCATAATGTTTTCCAAGAACAGATTAAACAGGACTGGAGATAACAGGCATCCTTGTCGGACCCCAACTGTGGTTTTGAAGTAGTCTCCGACCTGATTGTTCAGAAGGACTGCACTGCTTGCGGTGTTGTATAGTGCTTGAATGGTTTGCACTAGTCCTTCTTCAATGCCAAACATTCTGAGGACCTGCCACAGGCCTTCGTGCCATACTCTGTCGAAAGCCTTCTTGAAGTCGATGAAGTTGTGGAACAGGTCTCTCTGATGTTGAAGATGTTTTTCCATCAGGATGTGGCAGTTAAAAATCTGTTCGATTGTGCTCCTGCCTGCCCTGAACCCAGCTTGTTCCTCTGCAAGGTGTTCTTCTGCCTCCTTCTTGAGTCGATTCAAAATAACTTTGAGCATGATCTTGCTGGCGTGGCTGATGAGGCTGATTGTTCTATAGTTTTGGCATTGGCGTAAATTCCCCTTCTTGGGCAGGGGTATGATGAGTGGTTGTGTCCATTCTGTTGGCCACTGTTTTGTCTCCCAAATCTTCTGACAGATAGCTGTAACATATGTGATGACTGTTTCGCCACCATGCTTGAGCAGCTCTGCTGGTATATTGTCTGCTCCTGGGGACTTTCCTACTGGTAAGCTGCGGATGGCTTCTTCCACTTTTTCCCTCAGTATAGGTAATGGCGAGGGTGCTCTTGATGTTGCTGCTTTCTCTTCTATTATGCTCTTGTCAGGTTGTATTGGGTAGTTGTACAGTTCTTGACAATATTCAGACCACCTGTTCAATGCAGCTGAGCTTTCTGTGAGGAGGTTTCCGGAGCTGTCTTCAATGACTGATGATTTGGTTTGAAGTGGTTTTGTGAGTTTCTTCAGGGTGTCGTATGCCTTTTTACTGTTGCCCACTTTCATGCTTTTTTTCGATCTCATCACATTGATCACTGATCCACTTCTCTCTGGCCTTTAACATTGACTTCTTCACGAGATTGTTGGCCTCCCGGTATTGTTTAGGGTTGGAAGACCTGGTTGGTTTCAGTGCTCTTCTTGTATCGCAGAGGTCCAAGATGTCATTGGTAGTCCATGACTGGTGTTTATTCCTCTGACGACCGAGTACCTCCTCTGCTGTTTCTCGGACTGCCTCATTAAAGTTGTTGGTGAGGTCATTGATGTCATTGTCCAGGAGGGTTAATGCCGCAAAACGTCCGCCAAGCTTAGCTTGGAAGATCTCCTCGACATCTGGATCTTTCAGTTTGTCCACGTCAAATTTGATACGTGGGTTTGCAGGCCGTTTGTTTTTCTTCAGCTTCATTTTGAATACCAGCAGCACAAGGTCGTGGTCGCTGCCTATGTCAGCTCCAGGGTAGGTTCTTGTTCTGGCTCTGTTGATGCTGGATTTGAAGCGCCGTGGATATTATTAGTGACTTTTAAAAAATCTGGTTTGTTTTCAGGAAATTGATCTACTTCCTACATCAAGTGGAAGTAGTTTTTTATAATTACTTTCATTTTTTATTTTATTTTTTCAAAGGGCAATGATGTATTGGAGAAAAGTCCTGCTTTCAATGGATGAAAGAACAAAAAGATCACTCACTTCATGATTATCTAGTCTAGAAAATTACCAGAAAAACGCTTATTCATACTACTAGAACTATCAATAGAAAAAACAAAATTCAAACAAAAAAACCCGATAAAATGTCTTCTCTTCTGATCATATGGCCCCCTTCATTGGCCAGGTTAGTAGGAAGTTGAAAAAAAACACCCAACAAAACAAAAGAAAACCGAACACAAAAAATCCAGACTATGCCATACCCTGTTGTTTATGGTGTTTCTGCACAGCATCTCACACTGGAGACGGGTGTATTTCGGGCAGCATTTCCTATTCTTCAGAAGCTGTGTGGGTCTAGCCATGGAAGCGGTTGACACAGAAGTATCACGCTTGTTCTCTGACTGCTCACGACAAGATTTAATTGGTCTCTGTTGACCTCGTGACCCCACAGTCTGCCTTCTTACAAAGCAGCAGTCTGGAATGAAAGAGCAGCATGGGGGAGCTGATTTACTGTGCGTGTGCACGCACTAGGCAGGGTAGGGAAAAGGTAATGCTCACCCACAAGTGTGAGGGTGGCCACTGGAGCATGAGCTGGAAGGTTTGGTTCAGGTGGCGTTACTGCTGGCTGCAGCCTTGGTCATTGTCCACAGCATGCACCCTGTGTGTCCTTTCTGCCCTCACTGTGTGCTTGTCTTCCTCTGTGTGGCAGGGTAACTCATGGTTACACCGCATGCACCTTACTTCAGTGTTGCCTGTGTCATCTAGTTTAGGCCCCTTTTTATTTCAGCACAGTGTATTTCAGGAATGTGTAAACAAATTGTGTTCAAAAAAACATTGTGTCCTGAAAATCTGTTATTTCATTTTTTCATATTTTTTTTAAACTATTGACAAATGTGTTCTTGTTTGTCATATTTTCGACTTTTTCTAGAAATGTTTCTATAGGTGATTTATAAAAACCCAGGAAACCCAAAAATGATGCCAACACATGCATGATTGATATTTGATTAATTTGTTTGTTTGTGTGTATGTTTGTTTCAGTTTGTCTTTGCTTCAAATGAAAGATAAAAATGCAGGCAAATGAAAAGATTGTGGTTAACTTTTATTATCTGAATATTTTTTAAAGAAAACTGTCACAGAGAGAGAGAGAGAGAAAGAGAGAGAGAGTCAGTCACACATTTATGGATTTTCTCAAGCCATTTCTTTCTCTTTTCCTTCCACCAGATTTGTTTTCCTCCTTTTCCCACAACCTGCATGTGGCACTTCGCTTCATCCCTAGCTGGATCTGAATGCAAGGCAAGGAAGTATAAAGAAACTGACTGATTTACTGCTGCATTCTAAACCTTTAACAGCAATGTATTTCGACTCAAGGGCTATGAGGTTTTTCTTCCCTTTTCTCTTGTAATGGCTGTCTTCTATTCACCTCACTGCTTATGGGGAATATATTGCTTTTATGAGCAATCCACTCCTCCTCCCCTGACTACAAGGGATCAAATTGCCATTTGCTATTCCTTTACTTCAATAGTGGTAGTTGTTCATATTCTTGGATACTTTTTCTTTCCAGAGGCTACAACTGTGATGGACTATATGATTTATCTTCCCTGAGCTGAGCTGAGCTTTCACGAAAGAATATGCACAAAAATATGGATGATATATTGCTGGCTGTAATGTGCCTAAGTGCAATATAGTTTGTCTGAAGTTCTCTGACTTTTTCTTTCTTTTTTCATAGCAGCCTTATATTCTATCCATTGCTGATAGGAAATGTATTGCTGTAGTGAGAAAACCCAGCAGACTTCAAGAAATCAAATGCTGTAGCTGTACAAAGCTGGTGATTTACAAAGAATCACAGTAAGTGTTCTTCTTTTATTCATGCAGGATACCCATGATTGGCTAGGTTAATAAGAAGATCACAGTGAAAAAAAGAACACAAGCAAAACAAGAAAACAGACCATGCCATACCATGTTGTTTATGGTGTTTCTGCACAGCATCTCACACTGGAGACGGGTGTATTTCGGGCAGCATTTCCTATTCTTCAGAAGCTGTGTGGGTCTGGCCATGGAAGCGGTTGACACAGAAGTATCACGCTTGTTCTCTGACTGCTCACGACAAGATTTAATTGGTCTCTGTTGACCTCGTGACCCCACAGTCTGCCTTCTTACAAAGCAGCAGTCTGGAATGAAAAAGCAGCATGGGGGAGATGATTTACTGTGCGTGTGCACGCACTAGGCAGGGTAGGTAAAGGTAATGCTCACCCACAAGTGTGAGGGTGGCCACTGGAGCATGAGCTGGGAGGTTTGGTTCAGGTGGCGTTACTGCTGGCTGCAGCCTTGGTCATTGTCCACAGCATGCACCCTGTGTGTCCTTTCTGCCCTCACTGTGTGCTTGTCTTCTTCTGTGTGGCAGGGTAACTCATGGTTACACCACATGCATCTTACTTCAGTGTTGCCTGTTTCATCTAGTTTAGGCCCCTTTTTATTTCAGCACAGTGTATTTCAGGAATGTGTAAACAAATTGTGTTCAAAAAAACATTGTGTCCTGAAAATCTGTTATTTCATTTTTTCATATTTTTTTTAAACTATTGACAAATGTGTTCTTGTTTGTCATATTTTCGACTTTTTCCAGAATTGTTTCTATAGGTAATTTATAAAAATCCAGGAAACCCAAAAATGATGCCAACACATGCATGATTGATATTTGATTAATTTGTTTGTTTGTGTGTATGTTTGTTTCAGTTTGTCTTTGCTTCAAATGAAAGATAAAAATGCAGGCAAATGAAAAGATTGTGGTTAACTTTTATTATCTGAATGTTTTTTTTTTATAGAAAACTGTCACAAAGAGAGAGAGAGTCAGTCACATATTTATGGATTTTCTCAAGCCATTTCTTTCTCTTTTCCTTCCACCAGATTTGTTTTCCTCCTTTTCCCACAACCTGCATGTGGCACTACGCTTCATCCCTAGCTGGATCTGAATGCAAGGCAAGGAAGTATAAAGAAACTGACTGATTTACTGCTGCATTCTAAACCTTTAACAGCAATGTATTTCGACTCAAGGGCTATGAGGTTTTTCTTCCCTTTTCTCTTGTAATGGCTGTCTTCTATTCACCTCACTGCTTATGGGGAATATATTGCTTTTATGAGCAATCCACTCCTCCTCCCCTGACTACAAGGGATCAAATTGCCATTTGCTATTCCTTTACTTCAATAGTGGTAGTTGTTCGTATTCTTGGATACTTTTTCTTTCCAGATGCTACAACTGTGATGGACTGTATGATTTATCTTCCCTGATTTGAGCTGCGCTTTCACGAAAGAATATGCACAAAAATATGGTTGATAATTTATATTGCTGGCTGCAATGTGCCTAAGTGCAATAAAGTTTGTCTGAAGTTCTCTTGACTTTTTCTTTCTTTTTCCTTAGCAGCATTGTATGCTATCCATTGCTGATAAAAAATATATTGCTGTAGTGTGAAAACCCAGCAGACTTCAAGAAATCAAATGCTGTAACTGTACAAAGCTGGTGATTTTCAAAGAATCACAGTAAGTGTTCTTCTTTTATACATGTAGGATACCCATGATTGCCTAGGTTAATAAGAAGATCACAGTAAGAACAAAAGCACAACAAGAAAACAGACCATAGCATACCATGTTGTTTATGGTGTTCCTGCACAGCATCTCACACTGGAGACGGGTGTATTTCGGGCAGCATTTCCTATTCTTCAGAAGCTGTGTGGGTCTAGCCATGGAAGCGGTTGACACAGAAGTATCACGCTTGTTCTCTGACTGCTCACGACAAGATTTAATTGGTCTCTGTTGACTCGTGACCCCACAGTCTGCCTTCTTACAAAGCAGCAGTCTGGAATGAAAAAGCAGCATGGGGGAGCTGATTTACTGTGCGTGTGCACGCACTAGGCAGGGTAGGTAAAGGTAATGCTCACCCACAAGTGTGAGGGTGGCCACTGGAGCATGAGCTGGAAGGTTTGGTTCAGGTGGCGTTACTGCTGGCTGCAGCCTTGGTCATTGTCCACAGCATGCACCCTGTGTGTCCTTCTTTCTGTCAATGTAGGGTTGTCTTCTTCTGTGTGAAGCTCCCTGTTACACCTCCTGCATCTAACTCATTTATCAGTGTTTCAGTCTTGCCTGTGTCATTTAATTCATGCCCGTTTTTTTTATATTTCATTGCTATGTATTTCAGTAATTGTGAAAACAAATGTGTGAAGATCATTGTTTCCCCAGGATCAGTAATTGCATGATTTTGGTTTACTGTTGACAGATGTGTTGCAACTTTCCTTTTCTTTCGACTTCCTCTAAAATGGTATATAGTGGTAATTGAAAAAGTCGAAATGACAAAAAAATACCATATCTATACATAAATGACACAGGATTAACTGGGTTTTTTAAATTTCAGGTTTGTATTTACTTCAAATCAACAAACTAAACGCAGGAGAATCAGAAGAATGCGATGAATTTCATTACACTGGCATTTAAAGTGTCTCGAAATTTTAAACAACTAACCCTCAGATGCAGAGAGAGAGAGAGAGAGAGAGAGAGAGAGAGAGAGAGAGAGAGAGAGAGAGAGAGAGAGAGAGAGAGAGAGAGAGAGAGAGAGAGAGAGAGAGAGAGAGAGAGAGAGAGCGACAGAGACAGAGAGAGAGAGACACACACACAGAGAGACAGAGAGAGAGAGAGAGAGAGAGGGAGAGAGAGATAGAGAGATAGAGCAACCGATCCATCGATATATAGGTAGATACATAGATAGATAGAGGAGAGACAGACAGACAGAGGATCTTTTCAAGCATTTATCTATTGTTTCCCAAACCATGTTTTCTTTCTCTTTTCCTTCCACCAGATTTGTTTTCCTCCTTTTCCCACAACCTGCATGTGGCACAACGCTTCATCCCTAGCTGGATCTGAATGCAAGGCAAGGAAGTATAAAGAAACTGACTGATTTACTGCTGCATTCTATACCTTTAACAGCAATGTATTTCGACTCAAGTGCTGTGAGGTTTTTCTTCCCTTTTCCCTTGTAATGGCTGTCTTCTATTCACCTCACTGCTTATGGGGAATATATTGTTTTTATGAGCCACCCCCTGGCCCTCCTCCTCCCTTGACTACAAGGGATCAAATGCTGAAAGCTCTCACAGCGGCAGTGATTTACAACAGAAGGGTAGTGAGGGAGAACAGCAAGCTGGAGAGGGAACGATCCATAGAGAGGAACAGAAGCTCCCCTTGAAGGAAGTGTTTACAGTGAGTCACTATAGGGCGTGTTAGATTGTTGGAGAAAAACCCATTCGAAACAATTGTAGCTCATGTATAGCAGGATCTATGGCCAGTGTTTTATAGGGATCTGTCAGACATGCTCCACAGCAACTTAGGACAAATGTCGGGCTGTTTGTTGTGACTTTTTTTTTTGTATCTGCCTATGTAGGGTCAGGGAAGGTAAAACAGCGAGGGAGAGGAGATGGGCGCCGCCCTCAATATGCTGGCCCCTTGAGAAGTTGAGGTCTCTGATGCCTCACTCCCCTACGACCACATAGGTTATGGGACACCTTTACCGCTACCTTTTTTCCTTCACTTCCACATAACACTTACGTGTTCATATTTTTAGTTCAGGTAATTGGTTAAAAACGTTGAAAAAGACACTTACCTGTGCATATAAAGCAATCTTTGTTTAATGACCATTACTACTACAATTCAATGCAGAAGCAAACTTTTTGAAAATGTAGAGAAACAAAACCTATGTGCTCTAACTATTCCCCCCCCCCCCTTACCCCTTGTGATTTATAATTAACCTTGGCATATATCACACACGACAATGATTTCTTGGGTCTATACATAACATCTAATACTTGAGAAGTGTGTATGTTGGGAAATGTTCCAAACCTTCTGAAACTGCATGGGTCTATCTCTGGTGTGTGGCTTCTGTCGAAAGACCACACTTTGCCTAGAACTCTCATGACTGGTTTAGTTTTCTAGATGCTTTAAATCGTGATTGCCCGCTGTCTTACACGGAAAAGATTTGTTAGAGCTACAAAGAAAACATGATCGATAAGGTTCACCCACGCACTGACAAAGGGGGAAAATTGTGATTCTGACGGCACAAATATAATACGCATGTCTGTTTAAAAGTGGGCTACAGAGATCAAGCAGGGTGGCATTACCATGACTGCGTCTTCAGTTCTCATGTGGTACTTGTTTACAACATGTGATCTACATCTTATGTTGCCACTCTTTGGTTGTTGTATTCCTTTTCCTTACTTTCAGCATGTGGTTCCAGACCTTGCTCCTTGTTCATTGAAAACTGCCCCTACCATGCTGGCTTCCCCCCTCCTCTGTTCGTGTACAGGTCACGTACCCAGGCGGAGACGAGCGCAGTCACCTAGCTGTTTGTTGTTGCTTTCCTTGTATTTGGATGATCATGAAATAACCATCCACTCAGATGCTTTCTTCTAAATCCAGTACCCATGTGCATGCAGTTGTGTAAACTTTGTCATCCGTTCCCACCAGCACACAATGAGCTCTTCTGAAAGGTGGAATAGCTTTTAAGGTGTGTGCAAGATGTTCTGCGTGCATATCACTTGCTTTATAGTTTCATCCGAACGATTTTCGGGGGAATGGTATCGGCATTGATATTAACTCCAGAGAAAAATGTTCACTTCAAATGGTGTCTTGGAGGTAGCTCAAACCGGGGCGCAAACTCGGGCCGTCAGATCGAGAGGACCACACTCTAACCACTGGGCTACCCCGCCCTTCTTCACAAGCTGGGAACTCACAAGTTCGGACTCAGTTTAGAACGACACGTCTTCTAACCATCTTGCACATGAATTAAACCACGGTGCCACTTACCTTGAATGATAGGAACAAATGCAGACATTAAAAAGTAAAAACGACCGCAACATACATCTTCTGTTACAAAATGATATATCTTTCTCAACTGTCTCTGACAGGGTTTGTCTCAGGAGCTGATAAGACGACGTGCAAAAGAAAGAATGTAGTGTGTGTGTGTGTATGTTTGTGTGTGTGTGTGTGTAAGTGTGTGTGTGTGTGTGAATGCGCTCATAAACACGCCTCTCTATTTAAAGAAGCTGCCGCTTCTAATGTGAGAAAAAAAGTGTGTGACAAGGATAATTAACTAGCATTTTTACAGCAACTAGCTATTTAAATGATCTGCCTCAGAGGAGAGAGAGGAGAGAGAGAGAGAGAGAGAGAGAGAGAGAGAGAGAGAGAGAGAGAGAGGAGAGAAGAGAGAGAGAGGAGAGAGAGAGAGAGAGAGGAGAGAGATTTCATTTCCATCTATCATTTCTCTATTTCCTTTTTGCAGGTTTTTTTAATATTTTGATTTTTCTTTTCAGAAGCTACGAATAGGTTGGGCTATATATCTCTTCTCTACTTTGAACTGAGCTTTCAGGAAAGAAAATACACAAAAATATGGATGATATATTGCTGGCTGCAATGTGCGTAAGCGCAATATAGCTTGTCTAAAGTGCTCTGACTGTTTCTTTTCCTGCAATGGCTGCCTTGCATTCTCTGCACTGCTGATAGGTCATGTATTGCTGTGAGGAGAAACCCTGCAAACTACAAGAAATCAAATGCTGTAGCTCTGCAAAGATGGTGATTTACGAGAGGAAGGGTACGGCAGGCAATGGTGACCTGCCGAAGGAAAACAAGAAAGGTAAAGAAATACAGAAATAGACCATTGCCAGACAATTTTCAATCTGTTTCTGCACCGGGTCTTTGAGTGTGAGTGGAATGCATCATTGGAAACGATTGCAGCTTCTTGAAACTTAAGTCTGCCTGTTTGAATAACTGAACAGAGTTGTAAAAAAATGATTATTACACTAGGACGTCTTAAGGCAACATTTGACTGCAATCTAATACTTCCATGTCCCTGTTCATCTTCCTACATGTCAACCAGTCTAAAAGTTATAACTTTAAAAAGAAAAGAAAGCGTGTTGGTGTGTTTGAAAAGAAATCTGCTTCCTGGGCAACTATGTTGGCTGTAAAGACGTTGTAGTGTACTGATTGTGTGGCACGAAGTCAAAATGTAATACTTTTAAAAAGGCAGAAAAAACAAAGGGACATACAGAAAAAGATATACAGAGAGACAAGGTGACGGAGCCTGAAGTAATGGTATACAGACAGAAAAACAGACAAACAGAAACAGAGACAGAAAGCAAGAAACAAAAGAGAATTGCACTTGTTTTATTTCTTCCTTTGTTCTTGTTTTTCTCTCCTGCATTTCTGATATTTTTCCCTTTTTCCTCTTTTTTGTTTCCCGCTTATAAAGCTTGGCTGTGCTATACATTTCTTCCCTGGCTGGGTCTGAACGTTAAGGGACAGAGGAACTGACTGATTTATTGCTTGCTTCTGGGCCTTCAAGCCCATTTTAGTTCTATTTGATTGCCCTAAAGGATCTCTCTGTCTCTGTCTCTCTCTCTGTCTCTCTCTGGTTTTATTCACTTCAGTGCTTATAGGAAATATATTGCCATTATGAGATAACCTGACTGACTACAAGAAATCCAATGCTGAAGCTTTACAAAGACAGTGATTTATGAAAGGACAGATATGTCAGGCAGGAAAGGAAAGAAAGAAACAGGGAGAAAGCAAGAACTGGAGCATTACCAAGCTATTTTCAGTATGCCTCTGCACGATATCTACAGAAAGTGGGAGACCTACACTATTAAAAGAACTCACAGCTTCTCTGAAAGGGTTTCTGTCCCCCAAAACAGCTGACTGGAACATTTAAACATGCTCCCCACTATTAAAGACAACTTTTCCTTGGTTTCTTTATAGCCTATGTTCTTATTGACTTTCCTGCATGCTAACCATTCTTTAAAATCCACCCTCCAGCCTGCTTCTTTCCCCAAGAAACGTGTTGGTGTCGCTGGGGATACACTTGTCTCCTATGCAAATAAATCCCTTGGTAGTGACAGCGATTTACACAAGCTCCACACGCATTTGTGATATCAATAAAGACATGAACCAGTGGCCTGCACTTCACCCTATGTTAGAACATTTGACAGGCTGATACATAAAGAAATGGCTTAGGCATACATCAGCTTTTTGTTCACAGTTTATGCTTTCTTCTTTCCCTTTCCTTCATAAATCAAATATTGCTGTGCTTTGCCTCTGACAGTAGTGTCTTGCTTCCCTACAGCTTGCCGTCCATCAATGAACACTCCTGTATAGTGTTTTCTTCTTGGTCCCTGTCAGATAATGTCAGGCTTTGTCATCACAGAGACTCAGGGCACTACACTGACATGCACCCTGTCTAGTGTGTACTTGAAGATGAAAAGGTTTGTGTCCATGGTCCCATGATAACAGCTCTCAGAAACAGACGCTTGGTTGATTGACAGGTGAACGAAGTACTGGAAGGACTCAGACATAGAAGTTAAAAAAGGATTTCCTTGTTAAACAATACTCCATCTGTGGTTAGCCAATAATAAATATTGTTATCAATGCCTTGCAATGTTTTATTAACTTTGAACAGTTCCACACATCTCTCTTGGTTTTGGATTGAAAGCAGACCATGCTTTCAGTGAAACGTTATTTCTCAAAAACGGATTGCTCACAGAATCTTACTTATATTTTGCATATTTGTTCTTGAAACAAATTCAGTCATAAAGCAAGAAAAGTTCCTCATTTCAATTATTCAACAACTCACAGACTTCGTCAATCTTGGACAAATCCAAGACATAACTCTGTCAGGCTGGAACTATCAGGTAACAACCAGCTCAGTTTGGTTTCAAAGTGAAGACAGTCATGCTCTCTGCATCCAAAACAGATGGAGAAAGAGAAACAAAACAACTGTTATAGTTTGACCAGGAGGATGTGGTGCGGGGGTAGAACAAAATGTTCGGATCAACAAATATGATAAATTACTAGCTGATACCAGATAGAACCACTCCCTTAGAACCACTCCCATAGAACACCCCCCCCCCCCCCCCACCCGCTTATCTCTCTCTCTCTCTCTCTCTCTCTCTCTCTCTCTCTTACACACACACACACATGGTAAGAAACACAAAGAAATGTGCTTTTTTTCTTCCTTTTTCATTTTTTCTTTCCTATTTTCCACTTTATTGTTGCCCCCTTCTACGGCTTGGCTGTGGCTATAATTTCTTCCCTGGTTGGATCTGAACGTTTAGGGAAAGAGAAACTGACTGATTTATTGCTTGCTTCTGGGCCTTCAAGCGCATTTTAGTTCAATTTGATTGCTCTAAATTCTCTCTCTCTCTCTCTCTCTCTCTCCTCTCTCTCTCTCTCTCTCTCTCTCTCTCTCTCTCTCTCCTCTCTCTCTCTCTCTCTCTCTCTCTCGCTCTCTCTCTCTCTCTCTCTCTCTCTCTCTTCTCTCGCTCTCTCTCTCTTTCTGTCATGCTATGTTTTATTCACTTCAGTGCTTATAGGAAATGTATTGCCATTATGAGAAAACCTATCTGACAACAAGAAATCCAATGCCATAACTTAAAAAAAGACAGAAATTTATGAAAGGACAGACATGTCAGGCAGGAAAGGAAAGAAAGAAACAGGGAGAAAGCAAGAACTGGAGCATTGCCAGGCTATTTTCTGGAGAAAGCAAGAACTGGAGCATTGCCAGGCTATTTTCTGGAGAAAGCAAGAACTGGAGCATTGCCAGGCTATTTTCTGGAGAAAGCAAGAACTGGAGCATTGCCAGGCTATTTTCTGGAGAAAGCAAGAACTGGAGCATTGCCAGGCTATTTTCTGGAGAAAGCAAGAACTGGAGCATTGCCAGGCTATTTTCTGTGTGTCTCTGCACGATGTCTACAGAAGGTGGGAGGCCTACACCTTAGGAAGTAATCACAGCTTATCTGAACCTGCGCCTATCCCTTGAAATGGCTGACTGGAACTTTGCAACACCCTCACCAGCAATTTGCTAAAGACATCTTTTCACTGGCTCCTTCTTACCCACTTTTGTACATGTAACCACAATCTTAACAGCATCCCCCCCTCTACCATGTTCCCAGCCCTGCACACCCCCTCTGGCACGCCACTTCTTTCCACAAGGAAGGTTGTGTTGGATTAGCAAGACGCTTGTCTCCTGTGCAAATCAATCACCTCAAAGGGACAACGCTTTACTCAATCTCCACAGGCATTTCTGACATCCATAAAGTCATGAACCAGTGGCGTGCAATGCACCCTATGTTTGAACATTTGGCAGGCTGATGTATACAAGAAAAACTCAGACATACATCAGCTTTTTTTTCCACCGTTTATGCTCTCTTCCTTCCCTTTCCACCATAAATTAAATGTTGCTCTGCTTTGTCTCTGAAAGTAGTGTCCTGTTTCGCTACTGCTTGCTGTCCATCAATGAACACTCCTCTTCTTGGTCCCTGTCAGATAACGTCAGGCTTTGTCTTCACAGAGACACAGAGAACTACAATGACACGCACACTGTCCTGTTTGTAATCAAAGATGGAAAGATGTGTGTCCCTGGTCCCATCAGAACAGCTCTCAGAAACATAAACTTGGTTGGTTGACAGGTGAACGAAGTACTGGTGAGGCTCAGGCATAAAACAAAAAAGGTTATTTTTTAGACAATACTCAAGCAATGGGGAGTGGAAAATCAATGTTGTTGTCAATTCTCTACATTGCCTTTCCATTAACTTAACCTCGCTTGGTTTGGATTGAAAGCTTTCTATGTTGTTTTAATAGAACGTTATTTCTCGCAAATCTGACAAATATCAGCTGGTATTTTCTATATGTTGTCATAACAAAAATCCCAGTTTAGTTGTGCAGAGAGAAAACGTTCTCCTTTTAATATTCAACACATCACAGACCACGTCAATCGTTTGGGCAAAAAATGATTTAACAGAGAAGCCTGTCAGGTTGGAGCTAACACTAAACAACCAGCTAAGTTTTGATTTCACAGTAATCAGAGTAAACTTCTTTGAATCTAAAAAAAGGTTAGATAAAGAAAAACAAAGCAGCCATTTTCTTATGATCAGAGGGATGGTGCTATGGGGCAAAATAGTTTAGATGAATAAATATTATATATTACAAGGCATTACTATGGCAGATAGAATGATACACACACAAGCCACATACCGTGCATGCACACACACACACACAAACACACAGAGCCTTCAGGCAGCTCCTCTCTATTTTGTTTTCTCAGGCTGACTGACAGTGCCCACTTCTGCCTATGACCAGTGTCTAATTACACACATCTGGATCACAGTCACTGTCAGACTGATCACATTACACACCACCAATGTGGACCACAATAGAAACTTATCAGCTGATCACTGTCAGAACTTATTGCTGATGTCACTCTTCCCTTGTAGTTTCTCACAGAAAGAGAGAGAGGGAGGGAGGAAGGGTGAGAGAGAGGGAAGGAGGTAGAGAGAGAGAGAGTACAAAAAGGAAGAACTGTGTAAGAAAGCAGAAAAGAGAGACAATAAGAAGGAGGAAAGGAAATACCATTCGGCTGTAACATTCCCCCACCAGCCCTATCATTCTGGCATTACCCACCAGTCTGTGTAGAGCTGCTGTAGCCCATCACAAAAAAGCGTCTTTTGCTATATTGCATAAATCAGCATGTGTTTCTCCTTGTGAACGTCCATTATATTTCTGAACTGAAACTGATTGCAAGTTGAAATAAAGCGAAACCTTACAGGGAGAGAGACAGACAGACAGACAGACATACAGACAGTCGCACAGACATACAGACAGACAGATAATCAAATAAAGTTTCTTCATATTATTTTTAAGGTGTGCTCTGTTTTTTCCTATACAAACTTGTATGCCCTTTTTACATTGACACTTTGCTTTTACAATTTTAGATGCTGCGCTGGCTTGAATGCAGCTACATACGTTTTTCACCATCTTGCCTAATTCAAAGTTAAATAGAGAAAAGAAAAAAAGGAATCAGCTTGTCTGATTTACAACTAGCTTCAAGACATTTGACTGCAATAAATTTCCACTCAAGTGCCGTGGCTTTATATCCCTCCACCATTTTCAAAAATCGATTTTCTAAAACCGTTGCCCAAAAACCCGAGGGGAGCAGATTGCAAAGGAAGCAGTCTGTTGTTATTTTTATGTTTTTGCAGGGTTTTCTTTTTAATTGAAGGGAATGTATGTGTCTTATCATGGGTTGTGTGATTTACCAATTGGGGTAATTATTAAAAGACTCTGTACTGACAGGTTGTTTTACAAGGGGAATCTTTGTAAAGACAATGACGCCTTTGTGCGGCTTTCTGAATCTGTTTCAAGATTAGTATGAAGGCATCATGCTGGGTTGGGGTTTTTTTCAACATGATTTAAGAAATATAATATCGACCCATTTTCAAATAGCTTGGTCCCAGCTGGATCTGGAAGTCCAAAACATTCAAGGTTTGCAAGGTGTCTTCCTGAATGGGAGCAGCAACAAGAAACCTGGCTATCCGCATCAGATCCGCTGATACCCATGGAAGTGTAACCCTTCCAGTTTGGACAAAAACAGTCATTGTTTAGCTCAAGCCCGCATCAGCTGTGATATTTATTTTTACACTGTACATAAGCTCGGTCTCACGCCTGTAGTGACCGCCACAAGCCCCCTCCCTGACACGGTCAACTTGCAGTGTTCCTTGCCTCTCATTAATCGGTTTACACCTTTTGTATTGTGTCCTGACTTTGTCTTGGTCAGTAAGCTAATCTAAAAGGGGACGGGAACGTTTAGTGGTCAGAACACACGCACTCCACGAGATAAATTTAAGCAGCGTTGAGTGTGATTACCTTGTGGATGGGTGACCGTTACGTACGGCTTGGCTTTAATACAGTCCCCCAGTTCAAACAGCTGCAAATTGGTGCTTGTACAGTACGTTATCACAAAACAGGCCTACATGTACGATTCTTCCTGCTATTCCCGTCACCTTTTTATCATTGTTTTTTCATCTTCTCCTCTTCTGTTTTCAATCGAGATATCAAATCTTTGTCACTCTAATGCTTTACATGTATACCGTTTTCATGATGTCACAAATGCAAAACTAAGTGTAGACCTCTCGACAGTCTTATGACTTGGTGGAATACGTTAAAACTGACGAAAGGCAAAGAAAAGGCCGATAGTCATCACACTTTATTCTTATATCACCTGCCCCGCTGCCCTTTATAGCACATGTTCACTGTGCTGCCAAGAATGCTAACAGAAAACCCACCAAATTTCAAAAGGATCATGTATTTGCTGAAGCTAAAGGCAAAGTATAATAGTTTCTGAGAGAGACACACTGGGAAGGAAAAGAAGAACAAACAGATAAAATATAAATAGAAACAAACAAGAAGTTGAAAAGTTCTCGTCTGTATCTTTAGGCAAACTTAGACTGTTGTATATCCCGAAACCGAATGCGGCTACCTTCATGATGGGCAAAAACGGTTGCATACGCAAACATCTCACCAGTAGTGAACCTCGGAGCTCTAGCCTAATAACGAAAAGATAAAATACTGTTGTATGAACAAATATATTCCCGCAATTAATAACAGTATAAAAGGAGAACTGTTCTTCCATGGACACTTTTATTGCCACTGACCTTTGAACAAAGCTACCTCAAACTGAACAGCCCCATGACGACCAAGTTTTACGAGATCTCTTCATGCGATGCTGATGTTAAGACAGGGTCCCCACGGCACCAATGCTGGCTGGCATCATCTCTTGGAGCGTGAAGCAGAGGGGTCTAGCAGCAGGACAACTCTACACACATTTCTGCGGGGTTTTCCTTGTTCCATGGTTGTCCTCCTTGTCTTCAAAATCTGGTTACGTCCCTTAAAAAGCGTTCCCTGTGCATTGAGTCAAACCTTGTGTGTGTCTGGGTCACTTGTTGCTGGACTGTTCCGACAATGACAACTCTGGTGACGAGATTCACAGGCTGAAAAAAACCCATCAACATAGGATTAAAAACCTCGTTGGTGTTGTTTTTTTTTTAAGGACAGTAACTCAGCAGAAGCATATTATTTGCGGAGGATGTTTAATATTTGAACAAAAATTCTCTTCTTCAAAGCTTTTTTTTTTTCTTCTTAAATCTGTGTGTCTGTTTGTTTGTCTGTCTATCATTCTGTTTGTTTTTCTCTCTGCATTTCTGCCTGCCTGTCTGTATGTCTCTGTGTCTCTGTCTCTCTCTGTCTCTTTCTGTCTGTCTGCCTATCTCTCTCTCTCTCTAACCCCCCCCCCCCCTCCTCTTTCTTTTATCTTTTTTTTTATATCTTTATTTCTCTCTCTGTCATTCCATCTCTCCGTTCTCTCTCCCTCCTCTTTTTATTTCTTCGTTCACCTCTCCCTTTTCTCTGTCTTTTCCTTTACTCTCTCTCTCTCCTCTCTCTCTCTCTCTCTCTCTCTCTCTCTCTCTCTCTCTCTCTCCTCTCTCTCTCTTCTCTCTTCTCTCCCTTACTCACTTTATCTTCCTACTATAAAAACACAAAAAAAGACATAATAACCCTCATCTGTTACCCATGGCAAAAAGAAAAGAGTACCATCATCATCTATCCAGAAGTCTTCTCCTATCTCTTCAAGCTTGCGACTTGATGGGTTCAGCAGCTATCCCCCCCCTCCCCCATCCCTCCCCCCCCCACCCTCCTCCCTCAACCTTGATCATGTCCTGCACAAGGGTGCAGTCTTTGCACGACAGGCCTGGAATGAGCTGTGGCTAATTTATGTCACTGGGGGAGCCTTGCACCGAGCCTTGACTGGGGTCTTCTACGTGCTGCTATCAGACACACCGCCTGGCAACTGCAACTGACTGGACTTTATTTTATCTCCACAAGCACGGGCAGCGCGACACCCCTGCGCCATAAACCTGCTGCTAAGGCATATTTATGACTTCGTTACCTCAGCAATTTCTCATCAAAGCTCTGCTTCGGCCCATCCTTTTCACAGCGCTGTAAAGCTGGGTTAAATTCACTGTGCGCCATAACTGCCTCTCTGGCGTGTCATTAAAAAAATCTCATTTTCAATTTGAGGTTTTTATTGTTGTCGTTTGTCAGCGCCAGAGAACATTGGAGGGTTAGTTCACTTGGCAGCTGGGATCTGGGGAAAACGGTGGAAGGGTGGAACGGGGATTAGGGGGAAAGCCAGATTCAGCAGGCACAAAGCCTGAGGTTTAGTCAGCTTTTTGCAATGCTTTTCATTGCAGGTGCTACGCGGCAGTCGTCAACACCCGTCTTGCTGAGTTGGCCAAAGAACAGATTCCCGAGCACTGTGCTAGAGGCAATGTCTGCAGCAATTTGCCCAGTTATCAGCACACTGTATCAGCCGAGTGTCTTAACGGCTTTCTGTATCTTTAGCCTGGGTTGACACTGCAGAATGACACCCGTGATGCAGCGGTTTGTGCCAGCCGGATCCCTGTGAGGGAGATAAGCTACTTTTTTGAAACAGTAACTGTCTTCAGTTTAAAACAACAACAAAACAGCTTACATACACTGCTCCTTTGCTCTGTATGACATTTCCTTCCAGCCCACCCACCTCACCCTTCCAAAGAAAAAATTCTGCTTGGAAAAATTATCAAGAAAACGTGTTGTCTTGTTCTGTTTCCAATCAAAATGATTTCTAGAGCAGAAAAAAGGAAAACGTTAGAGACGATCAACTGATGATAATAATAATAAAACTGGTGTGAACTTAGCCTTGTCAAGTATTGCGCTATATGCGTTTATAATGCACTTCAATTTTTTAATTACTAAGGCCGAAAAAAGGAATATTCTACTAAATAATTTTGATCTTTCTCTGCTACAAGGAAATTGGACATTCTTTAATATCCGTTTGCACCAATTCCTGGATCTTATCAAATGAATATGTAATTTATTATGTATTATTGTCCGTTCATCAACTGTCTGTGTGCACCTCTGTCTCCCTTCTTCAACAGGTCTTTACATAGTGTATTCCTGAGGCCACTGGACCTGTATCATGGCCACAACAACAAGGTTGTCTTTCTTGACTAAAGTCAGCAGATTTATGTACTGACTGATACACTGTCACATGATTCGGTGCACTTGTTCGTTAGTGATGTATTTATTGTATTCATATATTCATTGTATTATAAATCCATTACCTTGCCATACCCAGATTGTCCAAAGTTTGGATTCTTTTCTCTAAGCCCACTGTCAGTGCATTGTCTTATATTGTGTTATATTTTATTGTATTGTATACCAGAGGTCTCTGTGTGAAATTTGGGCTGCTCTCCCTGGGGAAAGCGCGTCGCCACCAAAGCAGCGCCACCCATTACCTTTTATTCTTTCCGGTCTTCGTGTGTATTTGTGTCCCTGACACCATGGCTTTTTTCTGCAGAATGTTGTTTTGAGCATTGTATGCCAAGGAGGATGGACACGTAAGAAGACGCTGTTGTCAGGGATGTGCAACACGACCACAGGGAAGTGATAGAAAAGAGCTTAATTTAAGACCAACAGACCTGTCAAAAATAAGAGTAAAGGTAAAGGTGCCCCATAACCTATGTGGTCGTAGAGAAGCAAGGCATCAGAGACCTCACTTCCCCATGGGCCAGCATATTGAGGGCGGCGCCCATCTCCTCTCCCTCGCTGCTTTACCTTTCCTGACCCTAAAGAGGCAGTTAACCATTTACAGCTGGATGAACGTGGGGACTGTACTGAAGCCAAGGCGCACAAACGGTCACCCATCCAACTGTTAACCACGCTCGACGCTGCTTAAGTTTGGCAGAGGAAAAGCGTGTGCTCTAGCCGTCCCCAGACCTGTTAAAGACTTAACCATTTAGTTACATCATCCCGCTAAAGCTATTTTCTTCAGATTCCTAAGCACACGAAGACTGATGCTTGTTCACGAGTATCTCAACATCTCAGGCGCGTGTGAACGTCTTTTAAATCTGTTGGCTATAATTTCAGGTCGTTTTACAGCAAAGTTGAGGGTGAGGACAAGAGGCCAGTGAAGTCCAATCAAAGCTTCTTTGAACTGAGCCGTTTAGGAAGAAGCGTGATAGCCCCATATCAGCAAGATCATCAGTCCCTGTAAGGGCCAGACCCTGACAGACAACTGCACACACACTGTTTTGTCTTTCCACCACTCTCTTTCTCCTTCCGTGATGTGCGGAGATGCAATAAACAGAGCTTGAAACGAAGAAAGAAGTGTTGTTTTCTTTCCTGCAGGTTTCTGGTATTAGTTTCTGACACGACTAACAAAAAATGTTCTTTACGCTTCCACGTTCCGTTATCGCAATCATCGTAATTCTTCAGCAAAACGGTACAGTGCGTCAGCATCTGCTGAATTTTTCTTTCAAAAAACAGTTTGGTTGATATGTGTTACTCTGTCAGCAGTGGGGTGAATGTGAAAACGGATAAGTGTTAAACATGGCATGTAACTTCAAAAGATGAACAAGTGCAGTATTGGCGTTTAAGATGCCAGCAAAACCTTTCCCTTCTTTCTGAAATCTTGTAACTGACTAAAGATAGGAATGTATGACTACAGTTACACCACACGAGTATGAATAGAGAAGACGAAATTAATGTTTGTCGAAAAAGAAGAAGAAAAAGAAGAAGGAGAAGAAGAAGAAGAAGAAGAAGAAGAAGAAGAAGAAGAAGAAGAAGAAGAAGAAGAAGAAGAAGAAGAAGAAAAAGAAGAAGAAGAAGAAGACGGAGAGGAGGAGGAGGAGAAGAAGAGGAGGAGGAGAAAAAAACGAAGAACATAGAAGAAGAAGAAGAATGAGGAGGAAGAAGGAGGTGGAAAGTAACAGGAGGAAGAGTATGAAGAGGAAAAGTTTGCAAATGAAGGATGAATAAGAAAGGGGAGGAAAAGAAGGAAAAAAGATAAAGAGGACGAAGAAGAAGAAAATAAGTTCAAAGCGGGTACGAACAAAATGGAACTTGTATGGAAATTTGTCATACCTGTTTATTTGAGAAAGCAATGTTTTATCAGTACCAGAGAGAGAGGGAGAGAGGGAGAGAGAGAGGAGAGAGAGAGAGAGAGAGAGAGAGAGAGAGAGAAGAGAGAGAGAGAGAGAGAGAGAGAGAGACACACACACACACACACACACACACAGACAGACAGACAGACAAAAATACAGACAGACAGAAAGGCAGGGGAAGGCAGGTAGACAGACAGACAGAGGGTTGATATTTGTTTTCTTCGTTCCCCTAATCAATAACAAGCAGGTGTTTTATCACAGAAGGCTGAACATGTCACACTCTATTTTCCAATCCCTGTCAAGCACATGGGAATATCACTCAATTAACTATGACAGATCCTTGCAAAATGGAAGTTTACAGGCTAAGCTTTCCCGTCACACAATAATGCAGTACCAGAATGAAATAACACTCCATATCGTTAGTCATTGTTGAAGTTACATGAAAGGTATGACCTTGTTATTCAGCATCCCTCAATATTTTGCAAACATGGACATGTCATTATGAACACAGCTTATAACACTGACTAAGATCCCGCCAACTAAAGTCCCTGCATCAGAGCTTGTATGTGGTGGGATTGATGTCCATGTTTTGGAATCAGAACCATTTTTGTTGTTTACTTGATGCTTTGGTCAATATCCGATTTTAAGACCTTCCACGGTCATACCATTTTCTTTGTCTTCAAGTTGGTGAGACTTCTTTATGACTGCCACATTGTAAAATACCAATCCCTGAAGTCCCCACACTTTGTAAGATTTTTGCATGATTATAAATTCATTGTTTACTCATAAATTCATCACATCTGTGAATAATTAAGATGGTAGTGAAGATAATTGATCGATTTCAGTTCGCTTGAGTTAGCAATTAGACGTCTTCCAGTTCTATCTATCTATCTATCTATCTATCTATCTATCTATCTATCTATCTATCTATCTATCTATCTATCTATCTATCTATCTATCTATCTATCTATCTATCTGTCTATCTATCTATCTATCTATCTATCTATCTATCTATCTGTCCCGTAGTCTGACGACCGTGGGGGCACCCTCAAAGTCTCAACAACCAGTTCCCTCCATTCCTCTCTCTGTTCTGCCTTTCTCAGGGTTTTGTTGAGTTCTAGGCCTGTCCATTCGCTGATGTTATCCTCCCAGCTCTTCCTTGGTCTGCCTCTTCTTCCTCCTTGGACAGTGCCTTGTAAAATTGTCTTTGCAAGTCCTTTGGATCTTGTGACATGCCCATACCATTTAAGTTTACGCTTTTTCACGATCGTTAGAAGGTTCTCATAGGGTCCAATGGTTTGCTGGATTCTGTTATGCACGCTTTCGTTCCTTATGTGGTCTTTGTAGGAGATGCCAAGGAGTCTCCGAAAGCATCTCATCTCCACTGCCTGTACTCTTCTCTTCAAATCTGCAGTCAGGGTCCATGATTCACAGGCATACAGAAATATGGATATGACAAGGGAGCGCATTAGTCCGATCTTGGAGATAAGTGAGATATTTTTATCTCTCCAGATGGTGTTTAGTTTTGACAGTGCTGTTATTGTCTGTGCAGTCCTGCATACTACTTTTGGCTTGGATCCCTGGTCTGATACAATGGCTCCCAGGTACTTGAAGCTTTGAACTGTTTCCAGCTTCTGGTCATTAATCCTGATATCAGTGCTAATGCCGTTGGTGTTATTAGTCATCAGTTTGGTCTTCTCTGCACTGATTTCCATGCCGTATGTTTTGGAGGCCTTATTCAGGTGTTCTGTTAGGCTGGCAAGCTCTTTTTCTGATCCTGCTATTCCATCAATGTCATCTGCGAAGCGGAGGTTTGTGATCGTTCTGCCACCAATGCTGACTGATCCTTCATGATGTTCCAGTGCATCAGCCATGATTCTCTCAAGGAAGATGTTGAAAAGAGTGGGTGAGAGTAGACAGCCCTGCCCTACTCCAACTGTTTTTCGAAACCATTCTCCAATGTTGTTGTTGTAGTACACTGCACTGGTGGCCTCGCTGTACAGCTGTTTGATGACTCTGATCAGGTTTGCATTGATGCTGTACAAATTCATGGTTGCCCACAAAGCTGCATGCCACACCCTGTCAAATGCCTTCTTAAAATCGATAAATACATGGTAAAGGTCTTGTTGATGTTGAAGGTACCGCTCACATAGTATTCTGAGGTTGAATATCTTTTCCGTTCTTCCAGTTCTATACCTTTTTATAATCATGCTACATTCATACGTCCACTTATCATAGATAAAACAAGGCAATGTACTGAAAGATCGATCACTTCTCTTTATTTGTTTCTGCAGAAACATCCTGATGATGCAGTAGCACTGAAGTTAGAAGCTTTGAAGACAGAACTTAACACGTTTCCTTATTAGTGGGTGGTAGAGTTGCACCTGGGTGCCCATGTGTAATATTTACATATCATTCTCCTCTTTATAGGTAGCGTTTGTATATTGTACTTCTCTTCAGTTTATAGTTCTTTTGTTTATCACTGAATCAGTCCTAACTGAGGCCTCTTATAATCAGTGTGTCAGGATAATTATGAATCTTGTTATTTATTTATGCAACCAACACATACCTGCATTAGAAGGTGTGGTTTAGTGGTACATAGTAAAACTTCATAGAATAATACTTTGCCACGTAAAGCACCTTTACAAGAATACATTGAGCTTATTCTTGTTTGATATTTCAGTCACTAATTACTGTCAGTATTCTTAGCTGTTTACTTAGTATTCCCTCTGGAATTTTGTTTCAGTTCTTCACCACTACACTACAGCTCCTAGTGGCTCTCTAGATTTCCATATGGATGGTTTCATGTATCTCTGGACCAATAAAGAGTTGTTTAATGGTGACACTATCTGCAATACTATTGTTTTAATGGAAGGCAGCCCTTTCCAGACTGTTCATGGAACGAGAGGCAGAACATTCACAGATACATCGAAAGTTCTGTTATCTTATGACTTGAAAAATACCTTATTTCCACAGCAAATCGCAGAGCCTTACTACCATCAACAGGTCGTTCACCATAGCAGGAATGTTTTGTCATTCCATCTTCTGTCGTGACAAGGTATCACAAAACCTTAGGATAAAACCCAGGCTTTGTACCTTTTCCACAGCGTTTTCTATTAACTTATTTTCCAGCTTCACCCAAATCCTGCACCTCCAATAAACAGAATCTGCAGCGTTATTCTCCACTGATGAACAACAACAACACAGTATAAACCAGTACAGGTGACGTTTTAATGACGTGCACCAGGAACAAAATATCAAGGACAAAGGGTTTAGCGCATCTTGAATGGACCATCAAGCAGGCATTCTGCTGGAAGGAGCTCTCTGATGAGAAGATGCTGTTTTGACTGTGACCCAGACATGGCGCAGGACCAGGTTAACAGCGCAGCATGTTGCATCGCAAGTGTCTGGTTAGGATTAAAAAGGTGTCATCTGCCTCTGGTTTCAAAGCCCAGGGCTGTGGAAAACCTGCACAATATCTCAGTGTGGGGCTTGCCCCAGTAGCATAAATGAAATCCATTGATCCCACTGCTGTCTTCAGTGCAGTTGTGGAGGAACAGATCAAGAAGGCACTCATGAGGGAATGAGACTCTATGTCTGGTGAATGGACCATTACCGCGTGCCTTCATGCTTCATGAACATCTATGAGCAGAGTCATGGGTGTAAATTAGGCTTACTTGCTTGCATGGAACGAGAGAGAGAAACAGAGACAGATACAGAGACTGAGACAGACAGACAAGCAGACAGAGACAGAGACAGACAGACAGGCAGACAGAGACAGAGACAGGCAGACAGACGTATGGACAGACAGACATATGGGCTGAGAGAAAGACAGATAGAGAGACAGACAGACACACAAATAGACAGACAGATATACAGATAGACAAACCGTCAGAGAGACAGGTAGACTGATATAGAGGCAGAGAAATAGGGAGAGACAGAGCAAGACGGACAGAGAGAGAAAGTTGATATCTGTCTTTTTTCCCCTTCATCTAATCAATAACAAGCAGGAGTTTAATAAGAAAAGCTGAGAATGGGACACCTTGTTATCCAATCCCTGTCAAGAACAAAGAAGCATCGCATCAATAAACAATGGCAGATCCTTCCAGAATGGAAGTTCAGAGGCTCAGCATTCCAGACACACAACAATACAATATCAGATAACACACCTTATGAATTTGTCATTATCATCAAAGTTACATTAAAGTCATGACATTGCTATTCAGTATCACCCAATATTTTGCAAATAGTTTCATTTCATTCTGAATACATCTTATCACTTCCACAAAGAGAGCACCAACAAAACACACTACTTCAGAGATTTTAGGGGGTGGGATTTGTTATCACAAAAACATTGAAATCTCTGTTACCTTGAGACTGTAAAGACACATACAAAGCAAATTGCAGAGCCTTACCTTTTGTGCATGTCCATCTTTAAATCAGGTCCTAAAATCTATTAACAAGCCATTTGCTGTAGCAGGAATGTGCGTCTTAAATCATGTCCTGAAATCTATCAACAAGTCGTTTACTGTAGCAAAGAATGTGTTGCCGTTCCATCTTCTGTCGTAACAAGGCCTCACAAAGTCTTTGGTAAAACCCAGGCTTTCTACCGTCTCCACAGCATTTTCTATGGGAAACTCATTTTAGAGCTTTACCTATCATCACCCAAATCCTGAGCCACAATTATAAAGACCCTTCTGCATTCTGATGCACTGACAAACAACGATGACATATTATAAATCAGCACAGGTAACATTTTAATGATGTGCCACAGGAAAATGTATCAAGGACAAAGGGTTTAGCGCATCTTGAATGGACCATCAAGCAGGCATTCTGCTGGAAGGAGCACTCTGATGAGAAGACGCTGTTTTGACTGTGATCTAGACATGTTGCAGGACCAGGTGAACAGCGCAGCATGTTGCATCGCAAGTGTCTGGTTAGGATTAAAAAGGTGTCATCTGCCTCTGGTTTCAAAGTCCAGGGCTGTGGAAAACCTGCACAATATCTCCGTGTGAGGCTTGCCCGAGTAGCATAAATGAAATCCATTGATCCCACTGCTGTCTTCACTGCAGTTGGGCAGAAAGTGATAGAGAATGTGTTTGTGAGGGAATGAAACTCTAGGTGTGGTGAATGGACCATAAGCACGTGCCTTCATGCCAGCGTTGAAGATCCACGGCAGCAGAGTCCTAGGCCCAAAGTAGGCTCACTTGCTTGCCTGGAAGGAAAGAGAGAGAGAGAGAGAGAGAGAGAGAGAGAGAGATAGAGAGAGAGAAGGAGAAGAAGAGAGAGAAGAAGAAGAAGAAGAAGAAGAAGAAGAAGAAACAGGGAAAAAGGACAGAGAGCTGAACCTTCATTTCAGGCAAAAGGTATTAAATTGTCCACAGCTATCCAGTCATGAACAGGTGCATTCGTGTGATGTATTATTACTCCACTCCTCTGGTCTCCTTCCAGTCTTTTTTTCTAGAATGACGTTCCTGCCATAGTGCGTCGAATGACGTTCACTGCTACATGCCAGACATCTTGTTATTGCTTGACAATAATTATATGGCCCACGTACTCACTAACAATCGTGTGCATTATTTTCTTTTCCTGGGAGGTGGGGGTGGGGAAGAGGGTAAGAAGTGATAAGTGTCCAACACAAGGCCTTCTCTTGATACTACATGCCGAATGCTGCTTTCTTTGTTTAGTTGACACAACAAAGCTGACTTGTGTACAAGCAGGAGTGAGCTGGTCATTTCATGTAGAAAACAGGTGTGTTTGATGCAACATAACTTCTTCACCTTAAACGTCACCTCTCCCGTAGTCTGGCAGACCTTCGGGGCACCACTGACGATGTTGCAACCTTCAGTAGTTCCCCAATCGTCTGCTAGACACAACTTCACAAAGGATCAAACAAATCTACATTACTTCAGGCCAGCTAAAATCCTTTTTCGCATATACCCCACTCCAATGTTGTCCCAGTTTCCACGTTACTGCCAAAGCATGTTATTGGCATTCTGTAGCTATTAGTATTGGTGTAAGCCTCCACAAAAAGAGGCTCCTTCATTGCTTTATTACGCATGCAAATAATAGATACCGTGAAAATAGAACACACTGAAAAATACTGTCAAAAGGAGTACAAATATACAGATTTACAATTATTGGAGACGAGCAGGACTGTGTTAGGCTATCGAGCTACTGCAGAACACGAAGCAGAGCGAATTTGAAGAGGGTTGATTTGTAAAGGTCAGGGGCTGATAGCAGCCAGATATGGGAGTCATCAAACATGTCGTGCTGGTTACTTACTCCACAGGCTGAAAGTAGCAGGAAAGACAGAAGAAAGAAGGAAGGAGAGACAGCACATCCAAACCCTCAACGACAACCGGGCGTCTGATTTTGTCCGCAACAACGGATGGCGCAGACAGCCATCGTCTGCTCCTCCACTCCTGTCGCTGCTCCCAACAGACTGAAGTGACCAGAGAAGGCGCAGCCGTTGTCTCCAGAGACAAAATGAGACTACTACTACTACTACTACTACTACTACTACTACTACTACTACTACTACTATACTACTACTACTCCTACTGCTGCTGCTGCTGCTGCTGCTGCTGCTGCTGCTGCTGCTGCTGCTGCTGCTGCTGCTGCTGCTTCGCCTACTCCTACTCCTTCTCCTCCTACTACTTCTTAAGCAGGTACAATTTTCATTTACTTTTAATGGATGCTACTATTTGGCATCTGTGTAAGACTTTGTTCGCGAGGAGAACGTTTTTGCAATTTTTCAAATGCATTCAGAGATGTGACCTCAACAGAGTTTGTCACAATGGTACGTAACGGGGTAGACTTTAAAATTATTTCATAAACTGTGACATTTCATAGTATTTCAGAGTTGTAAGCCTAAAGAGGCACTGACGGAATGTTACCTAACAGTGGACAAAATATTGCATGGAGCGGTCACTAGCCAGCACACTGTACCACTGTCCAGAAGTAATCACGTTGGCACTGCATTGAATGGAGCCCATTTGATAATACACGTGTTATGAATTAGATTTGCACGCGAGTGCCTGTCGTACAAGCCTGTTTCTGTTCAATTTGCAGTTATACGTGTATCACCTATTTGATAATAGAAGAAGTACAGGTTGTTAATCCAAGAGTTTGTCATGGCCAGAGACAGTCTCACCATAGTACCTTGAAGCATAAGAACAATTTAATATAGGCCTTCGCACAGCTTACATCAATGACTGACAAAGATTCTGGATGAAATGAGACAGCGTCAGCAAGATTGTTTTTAGACAGAATCCCAAGGAAGCAACTCAGCAGTCTGTTCATCTTACCAGCCAGATCCTTATTTTCCGGCACAACATCCGCTTCATGCTTCCAGAGGCCCCTACCCTCGTAAATCACAACTATTCCAAATGATTTACACATTAGGGTCGGCTGGGTTTCCTCATAGCAGCTCAGGCCATATATTTCCTGTAAGCGGTGGACTGAAAACAGGAAAGGTATTCTAAGAAGGAAAAAAGTGAAGAGCACGCAAGTTGAAATTTACTGTGGGTAAATTTATTGCAGTCAGGTGTAAATCAATCATCTCTCCTTTCTTTCCCGCTGAACTTTGAGATGTGGCTTGGCTGTAGAAAACGGAAAGCCACATGATATATATTGGCGGCATTGGAAACTAAAACACAGACAGAGAACAGAGCAAAGTGGGAAGAAGGAGCACACATTATAGAAAAAAATCAAAACCAACAGATGTAAAATATGTAAAATAGCAACACACAAAAATAATAGTAAGACAAAGCCAAACAAGAAAAATAACTTGAAAATCTCTCTCTCTCTCTCTCTCTCTCTCTCTCTCTCTCTCTCTCTCTCTCCTCTCCTCTCTCTCTCTTCTCTCTCTCTTTCTCTCTCTCTTTCTCTCTCTCTCTCTCTCTCTCTCTCTCTCTCTCTCTCTCTCTCTCTCTCTCTCTCTCTCTCTCTCTCTCTGTCTGTCTCTCTGTATCTCGCCGCATATCCTATCTTCCCAGGCCGATTGGTAACATAATCCATATTAGAAAAAAAGTTCAGCCAAGAGAAGAGCCATACCAAATCAAAGCATGACAGGATGTCCTTATACAATACACTCTTCTGTCCACCAGTATCCACACACTGTCAAGGGTATGAAAGAAAGATAACACATCATCCAGTTAATCATACAAATTTGTGCTGCGTTGAAAGACATAGACTGTTATTCAATGTTAGTCAAGTATCCCACCCCCACCCCACACAAGAATGTCTCGCTCCAAGCATAGCTTATCTCTTCGACGAAAGTTTAGCCGACACAAATCCCTGCATTTTTTATGGAAGGGGTGGATCTGATCTGTGTTGACAAATACCATGAAAATCTCGTTTATCTTTTGATCGACGAAGAAATTCTTTATTTACAGAGCCACCTGCAGCGCTTTATTGCATTCGCACGTGCAAATAAAGACCAGTTCTTTGGTGCCTGTAATAAAACCTGTAAACAGGTAATTCTCTATGCCACAAATGCGCATGTTCCCATTCCAACTTTTGTTGTGACAACGCTCTGAAAAGCTTGAAAATTAAACCAAAGCTTCGCACATTCTCGAAAGAGATATTATCGAAATCCCACAAGGTAGTTCCAGAAGTCATCATCTAATTATCTATCCCCTAGACCATGATTAATGGTCTGGGTGCTAGTCTTTCTCATGAGACAATTAAAAAGAGGTCCCATGTTTTACACGCATTTAGCACATGTAAAATAACGCACAGCAACAAGAGAGATGTAACTAGCTAAATTCTGTATAAAAAGTCGCTCTGGTAGGGAAAGAAACACACATACAGTCAGGAACAGACAAACACATCATGTGTGGCTCTGCTCCTGGTGACGTGACGTGCTCTCTCCCGAATGAGCAGTTCGAAGGTCACGCAGAGGAGTCTGTCGTGACTTCAAGTGATATTTAATACAATGCAGCACAATACAATACAATAACACGCAATACAATACAATGCAACACAACACAATGCATCTTTAATGAGCATAGACAAAAATGGTGAACAAGTAGGCTATGGTGAGACGTAGCTGTTTAGACAGCCATGCAGATGCAGCCGAAGACCAGGCATATGCCACAGTGTGTTGTGTAGCTGGTGTTTCTGAGGATGATATAAAATGTGCGCGTACGTCTGCTTTTAAAGTCTGGAGCCGAAGAAAACTTCAGCCAAGGCTCAGCGCTGGCCTATCCCCAGCGGTATAAATTAGCGTGGTCTGATCCCCCTGCTGTCATCACCAGGCTGTTGTGCAGGGACTGATCAACACTAGGGCCTGACAAAACGAGGTGCTATGCTTCCCAAATGCACCATTACCACGGGCCTTTAAGCCGCGCTTGAAGATCTACGAGCCGATTCTGACATAGAAATATGTTTACCTGCTGCTAGAGAGACAGAGAGACAGACAGAGAGACAGAGAGACAGAGAGAGAGAGAGACAGAGAGACAGAGAGACAGAGGCAGAGAGAGAGACAGAGAGGGGGTAGAGAGAACGACAGAGATGGAGAGAGGGGGGAGGAAGGGAGTGAGGGGCGGAGGGAAAGAGAGAGAGAGGGAGAGAGAGAAAGGTTTTGTCGTAACTTATAATAGTTTTGCAATAATAAACGCTTCGCTTCACTTGGAAGGTTTCTGATTATTCTTTATCACTTCACATCCATTCCACACCCGCTACGTATTTTCTTTTTATTCATCTTTCTGTCTTTTTTAATTCTTCCTTTTTGTCTTCTGTCGTTATGTCTCATTTTCTTCTTGTCAAAAACCTTTTTTTTTGGTGGCACTTGTTTTTGTGACGTTCACACCTTTCTGCTTCAGAACAGACCTTGCTTGATTGTTGGAGAATTTACCACCTAGCGATTTGCTTAAGTGTAAGAGTGTGCATGGCAGTGGGGGGGGGGGGGGGGGGGGGGGGGGGGGGGGGGGGGGGGGGGGGGGGGAGAGTGGGGGGGGGGGTGGGGGGCATAGGGGTGGGGGGTATTGGCTGGTATGGTTTTGGTTGACACAATTTAATTAAAACAATAAATAATAAGGAATGGAAGAAAACTGGTTTTCGTTCTGCAGTAGGCCGGTTTTAGCGTGTATCACTTGTTGAAACGAAAGTAGACAGTGGATAAAGCAGAGACTGCAGTGGCTAAGATAGGAAAATGAGAATACACGTTGAGAAAAAGAAAAAGAAGAATACACGTTGAGAAAAAGAAAAAGACGAATACACGTTGAGAAAAAGAAAAAGACGAATACACATTGAGAAAAAGAAAAAGACGAATACACGTTGAGAAAAAGACTCTGACCGTCTGCTGTGCCAGCAAGTGATGTCACCCTGCCCAGGCCCTCCCTCCCCTTCACGCTGCAAGAAATACCACTAGCTCCTGATCTGCTGACCAGGGTTCGAATCTCGTTCAAGAGGATTTTTCCTCTGGAGTTAACATCAGTGTCGACTCCACTCCACCCCACCTTCCAAAAAAAAACCAACCCCCCCCCCCCCCACCCCACCCCCCCAAAAAAGGTCCTTCGCATGTGACTATAAACCGAGGTCCCGTGTGCGAACGCACCCACAACATTTGCGACACACGTTAAAGCCCGTTTCGCTTTTCGGAAGAGTAGGCCATTATGTTCCCGTTGGAACGGATAACAAAATTTACAAAATGGTATACACACAGGGACTGGATGTAGGAAAAAAAGCACACGAGTGTTTATTCCATTATCTTCGAAATAAAAGAATGAACTTAATAAACATCGTATTGGCATTTCATGAAGACATTTCAGCTTGTTCGGCTATAGAGCGTACGAAATTTATCGACGTGCACGCCACTTTGAGATCACTGAAAACTAAACAAAGCTTTGTGTCTTCAGCAGTCACACGACACTGACAATACAATAACAACAACCACATTAATGGCTGCTGAATTCAGCAAGTTTCAGATATGGCGTGTGTATGTGTCTGTGTATGTGTGTATGCGTGTTTATTATTTTTTAAATTTTTTTTTTCATTCTTTTATATCGAGGATAATGGAATAAGCACTTATGTGCTTTTTACATCCAGTCCCCGTGTGTATGCAGTTTTGTAAATTGTCATCTGTTCCCATCGACACACAATAGCCTACACTTTCGAAAAGCGGAACAGGATTTTAACGTGTGCGCAAGATGTTCTGCGTGCGTTCGTACTCGGGGCCTCGGTTTATAGTCTCCTCCGAAGGACTTTTAGGGTGTGTGTTGTGTGTGTGTGTGTGTGTGTGTGTGTGTGTGTGTGTGTGTGTGTGTGTGTGTGTGTGTGTGTGTGTGTGTGTCTATTAGTCTAAGAAGCGGGGCGAAAAATGAAGAACACAGAAAGCCTTTTTCCTTTCCCAGCCGATGCCATTCTGTTCCCCACCGATGCATCCGCTTCGTGCCTGCTGATGTCGCTCCTCTCATCAATCACAGCCACTGCAAAGGGCTTACCCACTGAGGTCAGCTGGGCTTTCCTCATGACAGTCGGGGCAACAGATTTCCCCTGGGCTGCTGCCAAATGAAGACACGGCATGCAGCAGTACATAAAGTGTGCAACACCTCAGGCGAAAATGATTGTGGTTAAATGTACCGAAGAAATGTGTAAATCATTTGGTTGTAATTTCTTGCTCCCCTTAACCTTCAAGACTTCGCTGGTGGCAGAAGTGTACAACAGTTTTATTCATAGTAGCGAAAATTAATACACAGTACACAGCAGAGCCAAAGTTGATTACGAAAACCGAGCCTTAAGAAAATGGTAACATATCTAAAGAAGAAATGATACTAAATCCATAAACAGACAGTAGGATGGGTATTTGTTTTTTTGTACACAGGAGAGAGTTTGCCTGTCCACCCATCTCCATACACAATCCGAGGGTTTTGGAATAGGATAACGCACATCTAAATCATCACCATTTAAATTGCATTGAAGGTACACCACTGCAATTCATTCAGGCTTATTCAACATTTGTCCAACAGTAATGTCTCATGTCAAATATAGCTTTTCACTCAGCAAAGACTTAAGTCATTGGTTTTCTGTGTCTTTAACAAGAAAAGCACTGTTTCTACAACACAAATAGAAGCGCCTTTTGCTTTTGAGGGTGCATCTCAAGACCAGCTATTGAGCTCAAGTACAAGTCATTCTCCACGCCTCAGATGTGCTTATATTCTATCTTCTGTCGTGAAAAATATGTAGAGCTTGAACATAATACTAAAGCTTTATACCTGCTCAAAAATATCTTTTATACATCTCAAATGATAGTTCCAATGGCCATTTGTATACGGTTTTAAGTCACAGCTGATTTATCTGTGTGAACTTCGGACTGCTCTCCCCGGGGAGAGCACGTTGCCACAAGTGCAGCGCCACGCATTTTTTATTATGCTGTCTGCAGATGTATCTGTTGCCTATCAGAGTGGCTTGTTTCTACAGAATTTTGCCAAGGACCACTCTCTTGTTGCCGTGGGTTCTTTCACATGCACTGAAAGCGTGTTGCACACGGAATTTCCGTTTATCGCCTCATCCAAAAGACTTTCCCCCAGACCCCCACTCACGGTGCTCTACTGGATGGGGGAAAGCCTCGGGCACAATCAGGGACCGAACCCAGACTTCTCCCTTTCTACGCAGGTGTCTTACCTCTAGACCACCGACCCACAACGATCATTGCCACTACAGTCCCTCCACCACAGCCCTCATCTAACTATCCAGTCCCGAGTGCTCTTTTCCCCAGACAAACGATAACAAGAAACCTTTTGAATCTGCAATGATCGTATTCTTGCGACATGCCAGAGAGAGCGTTGTCATGATGATCGAGTATAGCCTATATTCAAAGCACTATATACAGAGCAGAATGTAAGCTTTGATGAGAGGAAGCAGCATTGATCAGGTGGTGCAAGCAGGTGGAGCCAATTACCGGGTTTACCGTACAGCCTTTTGTTTTTTCTTGGTGCCTTTAAGAGTGACACAAAAACTCCATAGTTTTCAACCCCAGAGCTGAACACGCCTTCCTCGCTGGACTCTGAGGGATACAAATTAGGTCCCTTGGACCCCACTGCCGTCATCCCCACGCTGTTGTGCAGGAGCTGACAAAGAAGATGTTCGTTACAAAATGAGGTTCCAGGTCTACAGAATGGGCAATAACCCCCAGCCTTCAGGCCAGACTTGAGGACGTACGAGAAGATTAGCAATACTCCGATAGGCTCTTTTGCTTGCGTGTGAGGAGTAAGAAGAGAGAGAGAGAGAGATAAAGAGAGAGAGAGAGAGAGAGAGAGAGAGAGAGAGACAGACAGACAGACAGACAGACAGAGAGACAGAGAGACAGAGAGAAAGAGACAGAGAGACAGAGACAGAGAGAGAATAAATGAATGAATAAATGAATGAATTTTTATTTTCCAAGGGTAACAGAATAAGCATTGCCAGACAGACAGACAGACAGAGAGAGAGAGAGAGAGAGAGAGAGAGAGAGAGGGGGGGGGGGGGGGGTGGAAGACAAGAAGTATGAGGAAGGGGAATGGAGAGAGGGGGGAGAAGAAGAAAAAGAAGAAGAAGAAAGAAGAACAAGAACAAGTAAGGAGATCGGGAATTCTTTTGGAAATTGTGTCACATATAAAAGTAATATTCTTCACAGATACTCTTTTCCCCCTCCTTTGTCGGTCTGCTGCTTTTCCTTTCTTTCTTATTTTCCCTGTTACTTTGTTTCTTTGTTTCTTTGTTTCTTGTTGTTGTTGTTCTTGTTGTTTTTGTTGTTCTTCTTCTTCTTCTTCTTCTTCTTCTTCTTCTTGTAAGTCTACATCTTTCAAACTTTCCCCCCATAACTCTTAACGAAAGGAAACGTGGACTTAGCGCTGTGTATCTGTGAAGAGGGCCATACAGATGGTGCTTTAGGGGCAGGCAGTACTTCTAGTAGTGTTGACGAATGCGGCAGAACTACAAGCCCCCACACTGTGCCTCACAGTTAAGACAGAGACATTCAAATTCAAATTCAAAAACTTCATTATCTCAGAGACAGAGAAATTCCTGCGGGTCAACTTAACGGTATCTTACACACAGACAAACAGACAGACAGACAGACACCCACACACACGCACGTTCACACACACACGCACGTTCACACACACACGCACGCACGCAAGCGCGCACTCACACACACACACACACACCACCACACACACACACACACACACACACACACACACACACACACACATGGTCTAGCCAGACAGAGAAGAAGAAAGACATCGAGTTTGATGTTTAATAAAGTTTCTCTCTTGAGATTGACAGGTGGTGTACATTGCAAATATCGAAATCAAGCGTCTGGGAACAGGACGACAATGCCGTGAAAAAAGGAAGACAAGAGGTTAAAAGCAGTCTATTATCACAAGTAATTTTAACAAACTGGCGTCCAGTTTCAGTACTGAAGGTCAAAACAAACGTTCATTAAAATTAAATTTGTAATAAAAGCAACAAAAAACAACATAGGCTGTTGTACAGTACCCATGCCTTAAGTGTCCACACATCGGAAAGAAACGTTCATGTTTGTAGTCTTTCATTCTATCATCTCAGTCAACTAGCATTTCATATCTCACAGCTGTCATTTTCCCCTTCTTTCAGCTACTCTCAGCTGCTATTCATTCCATCCCAGCTCAGCCCAGCTGGGGCCAGCTGGTGCTATTTATGGCAGGAACTGACCATAATTGAGTTAGGTAAAAGAAATGAGCATGCTAAATTTAGCACTCTTGACTGTGTGATGTTGGATTTGTGTGCTGTGATCTATTAGTAAGGGACTGACCAGCCACAACCAACCCTGTACCAGAATTAACACCTAGGGGGCAGCTCCATAGTCTTCCGAGACTGAAGGATGCCAACAAAACAATATTTATTGTGAGACAAGAAAAAACATCATTCCATGTTCAATGCCTAACTTGTATGTAGATTCAGCCGCGTGCTGGTCATTGTAGAGGACAGAGCTCTTGATTAGCCTGCTGACCAGGCTGTCAACATCCAGGCATGAGCGTTAAGTGATGGACAGTGACAAGCAGATGTATGGAACAAGGCACTGTCTCTAGGAGATTAGAAAGAGCAGCTATGGAAAGGTTGGGAAAGTGTAGAGAACACACTGGAAGCAAAATCCTATTCATCCTTTGAGTCATCGTGTAATATTACCTTGTATATTAAAAGGTAAAGGTGTACCATTAACAATAAGGACGTGGGGGAGCAAGGCGTCAGACCTCACTTCTTTAGGGGCCAGTATAGTGAGGGCGCGCCCATCTCCTCTCCCTCACTGCTTTACCTTCCCTGACCCTAAAGAGGGCAGGTACCCATTTACAGCTGAGTGAACTGGACGACTCTACTGAAGCCAAGGCGCGCAAACGGTCACCTATGTAAGTGGTAATCACGCTCGACGCTTTTTAACTTGGCTGGCGGAAAGCGAATAGTCCGACCACTGAGCTATCCCATCCCCACCATGTATAGCCCAGGCAATATTCTGTAGAAAAATCCACTCTGATAGGGAAACAAAATTTAATACAGTTGAAGACAGAAAAAGAAAAAAAATAGTGGTGGCGTTGCTCTTGTGGCGACGTTCTCTCCCCGGGAAGAGCAGCCCGAATTTCACGCAGAGAAATCTGCCGTGACTTAAAGTGGTATGAAAATGAAAAGTGAAAATAACAATGAAAATTGGCTGGCTGCATCAAGTAGATGTGTTCTTTTCCGTTTTAATGAAAGTGCATGTGATGTTTATAACAGTTTGGACCTCTGTACCTCAGTTCATCATATTAGACAGTGTTCGTACACTGTTTTAAAATCACGGGAAACAGATCAACGACTCCTCTTACACAGTCACTATTGTTTTTGTTCCTCGTTCCGAGGTGTACGAATATGAGATGTTGCGCATGAGACCGTTGTTGCCCACTATGAAGGTAGCCGCATTTCGCCTTCAGTGATACACACTCACATAACATTGATGATACCTCCTCAACAGCCATAGCAATGACAAGAATTAGACAACTGTAAGAGGAAACTACTTGTTTTCCAGGATCTCGGTTCTCCCTTCTCAATATCCCAAGTGTTAGGCAAAGTCCCAAAGAGATGACAAAGAACAGAAACAGCAGAACACTCCACCACGAACTGAGTTGAGTCACTTCGCTCCTGACCCACTTTTCCACTAGGAGCCATTTTAGGCAGGTGGGGATCAAGTTGTCGAATTTGAAATCTTGATTGATTATAAAACTATAGCCCTCATTCTACCTTGTAATGTTGTTTTATTTCATTTTATTCTTTTATATCGAGGATCATGTAAAAAGCACTAATGTGCTTTTTTTTTTACACCCAGTCCCCGTGTGTAATGATTTATCAAGACATACTTTTCTTTTGTTTTTGAACGTGTTCGAAAATTTCCGAAGCCCTCATTCTGACCCCCTTTTAAGATGCGAAACTTGTCCATTTCTCATTTTGTCACGTCCTGCAGTGTTTCATTTCAATTTGTAATAACTGTTTATAGAATTGTCCGATTTTCAATGTGTTTGTTATTTTGTATTGAATGGCCTTTAATTATTATTGCAATTTAATAATATGTCAATAACTAAAAATTGACCTCTGGTGCATTGAGTCATCGTGTAATATTACCTTGTTTAGTGAAAGGTAAAGGTGTCCCACTTACAATAAGGTCGTAGGGGAGCAAGGCGTCAGAGACCTCACTTCTCTAGGGGCCAGCATATTGAGGTCGGCGCCCATCTCCTCTCCCTCGCTGCTTTACCTTCCCTGACCCTAAAGAGGGCAGGTGCCCATTCACTATCGAACTGAATGTCAAAGTCCTTCGGATGAGACTATAAACCGAGGCCCCGTGTTCGAACGCTAATCGTTAAATCCTGTTCCGCTTTTCGGAAGAGTAGGCCATTGTGTGCCGGTGGAAACAGATGACAACATTTACAAAACCGCATGTACACGGGGAATGGATGTAAAAAAGCACATGGGTGCTTATTCCATTATCCTCGATATAAAAGAATAAATAAATAAATAATAAATAAAATCATGTGGCAGAGCGTCACCTTTTGTTTTCTGTTTCCAAGCCATGCCGCAAACACTCTGCTTTATGCTTCCCGATTCCTGTCCTCTCGTAAATCAGAGCTATTGCTCGTAGCTTATCCATTGCAGTCAGCTGAGTGTTCCTTATAACAGGCCAGGTGATATATTTCCCCAGGGCAGCCAAATGAATACAGGACATGCACGACAAGGAAAAGTGCATGGCACTCGAGGTAAAGTTTATTGTGTTCAAATAACATATTGGAGTCGTTTGTAAATCAGTCACCTGCATTTCCTTGTTCCTCTACACCTTTACGGTTTGTCAGGGGCACAAATTTACAGTCACCTCACCTCATGGCCGGCACAAAGAGAGAGAGAGAGAGAGAGAGAGAGAGAGAGAGAGAGAGAGAGAGAGAGACAGAACAGAGACAGAGACAAAGAGACATGCAGACAAACATACATACAGACATAGTCAGAGACAGACAGACACAGCAGAGACAGAGAGACAGAGACAGAGAGACATGCAGACAAACAGACAGACAGACAGAGACAGAGACAGACGACAGAGCAGAGACAGAGAGAGACAGAGCAGAGACAGAGACAGAGAGACAGAGACAGAGAGACACGCAGACATACAGACATGTAGACAAACAGACAAGACAGACACAAAACAAAGTTAATTAATCAGCAAATAATATAGTTTATATCTCACGGGTCAGAGAGGCCATGTAAATACATTCGACCATAAGTGAAAAGCTCTGGGTGTAAATGCCCTCACTACAAAGAACAAGCGGACTGGGGTGAGGACTTGATCCCTTTTTTACTCACTAAAGAATCTCTCTCTCTCTCTCTGTCTCTGTCTCTCTCTCTCTGTCTCTCTCTCAACTTAAAACAAAATTGAGCATATTGTTTGTGCTTTGGTGTTTATATTATATTTTTCTCTTTGAGGGCTGAATGAAAAAAGTCATTGAACTCTATAATACTACCCTCTGTAAATAAAATTTCGAAAATCTCCTCTCTCTCCCTCCCTCCTCTCTCTCTCTTCTTCTTCTTCTTCTTCTTCTTCTTCTTCTTCTTCTTCTTCTTCTTCTTCTGTCGTCGCTGCTTTAATGTTGCTCTGTTTTTATGAGTATGAGTCTTTCATTTTCTTTGTGTGGCGTCGGCGTGCGTGTGTGTGTGTGTGCGCGCTGCGCGTGTGTGTGTGTGTGGTGGGGGGGGGGGGGGGGGGGGGGTAGTCGCGTGAGATGTCTTGAGCTAATGTGATTTACACATAAATTATATTTACAACTGCATTTTCCCTTTAAATTGAATATTGTTACCCACCAAGAGCTTGAAAAAACGAATCGCTGTATTATACGTATTGAGAGAACTATTGTTGATAATTCTTAGAACTATACATTTGGCCATGGGTAGCAGCTGTACCTGGCAGCCCTGGCTCATTTGTCTTGTGGGCAATGTTCTGGCTTGGCAACAGGAGCTAAGTGGGCTTCATGTCATTTTCACAGGCCCCAGCAACATGGATGGCTCCCTCCTTCATAAATCTTTCCCGTGGCAAAGTTTATGACCTAATTAACTCCACAATTACTCGTCAACATGCTCCGCCAGTCTTACGACCTTATTAACTCTGCAATTACTCTTCAAGTTCCCCCTTGGGTCCACACTTTTAACAACCCTATATGGCTGATAACATGATCGTCTGCAACAACTATCTTCTATGTCATTTAAAGAAGGATTTGTATTTTATTCAAGATTTTCATCATCATCTTTTATCATTAGTGAAGTGGACCAACGTTTGTCCCTGTGGTGGCTCAGGAGTGTCCACAGTGGCCTCGCCTTCACCTGGCCCATAGTCTCGTAGACCGCTGGGGGTACAACTGAAGATTTTGAAACCAGCTTCCTCCACTCCTCAAATGGTAGGAACTGTCCAATGAAGATAGGGTAAGAATGCAGTGTGTAGGCACTTAAACCTGAGTGGGATTCACTTTGTGGGTGGTTGTGTCTGATTTTACAAGATTCTGATCCTGGAGGCATGTATACTGTACAAAATATAAAGGAAAAAGGAAGATGTTATTAATTTCAGCTACCATGAGTGTGTGTGTGTGTGTGTGTGTGTGTGTGTGTGTGTGTGTGGTGTGTGTGTGTGTGTGTGTGTGTGGTGTGTGACAGGCAATGTAACCCGACTCCACAAGAGTGTCCATAACTCTGCCAGCTTGTCATGATGGCTTGTGGCTTAGGTCCATTCTCTGCCCCCAGGAGCTGCCCCCATAACTCCCCTACTTTATTGGCTCTTGCACAATGCTGCAGAGCTCTGGCTGACAACTGTGGGATATGCTCCATCCACTTTACGGTAGGGTAACTATAGCACCATAGTCAGAGTTGTCTGTCTTTTCTGACATGGTGGCACAAGCTAAATGGAATTTATTGCATTTTCACAGCCATCAGTAATCCTGCTCCATAAATCGTCTCCTTGGACAAGCTTGTAACTGTGTTAATGTGCAGGTTTTTAAAAAAAAATATCAAACCCTTTCTTCCCCTACGTTTTAACAACTTTATAAAGGCTTTCCAGGTTATGGTTTTTAGTGACTGTCAGTCTGCTACATCACCTAAAGGGCTGTGTTCCAGTTCAGGTTTGTATCGCTATCACTTGTCACTTGTGACGAAAGCTGAAACTTGCTCATGTGTCAGATCAGGATAGTGAGCTAACACACAACCTGTCAGATGGATCTGAGGTGAGAATGGTTACAAGCAGGCTGTATGTTTGCTGCAGTTTTCATGGCAGTAAACGCCATCAACTACACTTTCCTGTAACTGCAAATGACCAGCACAAGATGTTTTAGAAGTACCATTCTAACAATCTTTTTTATTTTTCTACGAGGAATGTAGATCCAAAAGACATGGTAGGCACACTCATGTTGAGGAAATGGTTTGAAGAAACTGCAAAACGTCTAGCATTTCCCCATCGCCAAGAGCTCCACGGTTCGCCCAGTGGTGATGTTGTGCCTGTGGGGCCATATACCCCCATGAAGGGAGCCAGGAACTGACTGTGTGCATCACAGGAAACAGGACAGTAGTGGGCGTGCATTTTTTGTGGGTTTTATCCTCTGTTCCCACTGGCACACAATGGCCCACTCTTCTGCAAGTTTTTAACATGTGTGTGAGTCGTGTTACATGTATTCACACATGGGGCGTTGGTTTATTGTCTCATCCGAAGGACCTTTAGGGCAGTAGAGTGACACTGGTATTAGGTTTAAGAGAAGAAATCCTCCACTGGGTGGGTGTCTTGGTGGTGACTTGAACCTGGACCATCAGATGGCAAGTTCAATGCTCTAACCACCAGACTATCCCCCCCCCCAACCCCCACCCCTCGCATCTAGTTTAAATACAACGTTCCTTTGTTTCCTCACAGTTATTTTTGCTTAAGTATTTTTGTTGATGTGTGTGTGTGCGTTTCCTCATGCTAACAAGGTAACCCCTCTTCACAAATGTTCCCATAACTCTCCCAGCCTGGCTTGATAGTTTGTGGCTCAGCCTCCACTCTGCCTGCACTTCCAAGCTGCTCTCATAACCCCCCTCCCCTATCGGCTCTTGCACAGTGCTACAGTGCTTGGCATGGCAGCTGGGAGGTACAACTCTGCCTGATTCACGCTGACGGTGGTTAGTTAGGGCAACTTGCTCAGGCTCAGCTGTCCGTCTGGCTGTTTTCTGACAGGGCAACAACACCCAAGTGGAATTTATTTGATTTTCACAGGCAGCAGTAATGTGAAACGCCTGCTCCATAAATCTTCGCCTTTGTGAAGTTAGCGACTTGATCAGCACTGAAATCTCTGATCAAAACCCTTCTTCAGTCCACTCGTTTTAATCACACTATAAAGCTGGGTCAAATTTTTGTCTTGAATAACTGCAGCTGTCCGCTACGCTTTATAAAAAAAGTCTTATTTCAGGTTTTCATTGTTATCATTTGCCGTTGACATTTTTTTTTCCATTTTCATACCAGTTTAAGTCACGGCAGATTTCTCTGTGTGAAATTCGGGCTGCTTTCCTTGGGGAGATCGCGTTGCCACAAGACCAGCGCCACCCAATGCTAAGTTTTCCTTCTGCAACTGTAAATGTTTCCCTTTCAGAGTGACTTTTTCTACATAATTTTGCCAGGGACAAATCTCTTGCTTCCGTGGGTTCTTTTACGTGCGCTAAATAATTGTATGTAACTCACGGGGCCTCGGTTTTGGGGGAAAGTTTTTTGCCCAAACGGGGATAAAACCACCGCATACTTCTGATCCGGACTTTTCGCTTTCTAGGCAGGCGTGTTACCTGCAGACCACTGATTCACCAAGGAGGTTGCTCAGGGGTCAGCTCAGGATTGTCAGCTATGGCAGTGGCTATCCAGAGGACATCAAAGTCAGTGTCCTCAAACTAAACGAATAAAGGAGATAGATCGAAGCTGGCTCTCTTTTACTGACACATTTTGTGGTATCAGTGTAGCAGTCATTGACAGGTAATACGTTATGGGATCTGATATTCAAAGGATGTGACCAAAATATCTCTGCAATGTGTTTGAAACATATATTAAAGAAACTGTGCTAGCTTTTCCATGGCAGGAAAGGGAAGAGGAGAGAGAGGAGGGGTGGGGGGGGGGGGGGGGTGGGGGGGAGGGAGGGAGAGAGAGAGGAGGAGAGAGGGGGGGGGGGGGGTAGATAGGGGTAAAACATTAGGTACTACGATATCATTTGGTCTTCAAGTTAGCTGTTTATTCCTTTATTTTGTTTACTTGTTTATCTGTTTGCTTATTATTTATCCGTGTATTAATGTATTCACTTATTTGTTCTTTTTATATCAAGGATGAAGGAGTAAGCAATTTTGTCTGCTTTTTTTACAATCAGTCTCCATGTGGACGCATGTGTTTAAAAACACATAGTTATGTGCTATCCGCACAGGACCACTTTCAAATTGATGACCAACAAGTGTATGGAAGGCTCATTTGAACAGATTTTCAACCAATTCACTCCACATCACTTTAAACTAATCAGGTATCAAGATAATATTTGTCAGTTTGCATTCTTATTTCATAATATGATGAAAGATACATACAGGGGTGGGCGTTCTCTCTCTCTCTCTCTCTCTCTCTCTCTCTCTCTCTCTCTCTCTCTCTCTCTCTCTCTCTCCTCTCTCTCATTAAGACTGCTTATATAACAATTGTTTTGTGTAGTTCACTATTGCTGTTCCTTCCCTTTAAAAAAAAGGTGCAATGAATTTGTTGACGTTAATTTCCCGTTTGCCAAAGTAATACTATTTACATGGTTTGTTCTCCTTTATATTAATATGGAGGAATTATTTTCTGGAGGTGGGGGGGATTGTTTGGTTGTCTCCCCTACCCTTGTTGCTGTTGCTTTAAGTTTGCTCTTGGTTTCTTTGCTATTTCGTTGGTGTGTGTGTGTGTGTGTGTGTGTGTGTGTGCGCGCGCGCGCGCGCGCGTGCGTGTGTGTGTTTTGTGTGGTTGTTTTGTATTATCTGGTTTTGTGTGTGTGTTTGCTTTATTATTTGTTGGGTTTTTTCATCTCTTTTTGGTGGTTTTGTGGGTTTTTTGTGGTTTTTTTTCTGTTTAGTGTGTGAGTGTATGGGTATTGGGTTTATTTTATTATCATATAATATATTCCTAAGGGTGGGGATTGGATATAAAAAAGCACATGGGTTCCTATTCATTATCCTTGAAATAAAATAATTTGTCTTTGTCATTGTCATTGTCTCTCTTTTTTTCTTTGTGTCCCCGAAGTGTGTACTTTCTTTAATTTAATGTCTGTTCACTCAAGGTGATATTAGACAACCCGAAGTGTGTGTGTGTGTGTGTGTGTGTGCTTGTGTGTGTGTGTGCTCGCGCGTGCACGCGTGCGTGCGCGTTCACCCACGTGACCATATTTCTAAGTAACCCCACTCCACAAGTGTGGCGATACGTCTTGCAGCCTGGCAGTGTGGCTTGTAGCTCAGACGCATTCTCTGCTTTAGGAGTCCTCATAAATCCCCTCTTATCGGCTCTTGCACAATGCTGCAGTACTCTGGATGACAGCAGTGGGATCAGCTGGGCCCAATTTATGCTGGCAGTAACTATAGCACCTAGCCAAGCTCAGCTGCCTCTCTGATGGGTTTCCAGCTTGACAACAGGAGCTAAGTGGAATTTATTTCATTTTCACAAGTATCGCAGGGATCCATAAGTCTTACCCTTTGTCACGTTCAGAACTTTTTTTATCTTCGCAGTTTTTCATCAAAGTCTTTATTCAGCCTAACAGCCTTATAAAGCTTGGCAAAGTTTAGTCTTCAGTAACAGTCTATCCAGCTCACCATTAAAGAGGATTTTTTTTCCCGGGGTTTTTATTGTTATCATTTGTCATTGGTTTGGGGCATTAAGGCCAACCCAGGTGTCAGTGCAGGATTGTCTGCAGTGGTAAAAACTGTCCAGTGGATTTAGGGGGAAGCTTCAGCACACAGGCACTATAAACCTGGGATTCATTTCTTTGTGTTGGGTTTCTTTCTTCGTTTCAGAAATACCCTTCTGTTCACTTTTTGGAAGTACAGAAAATGACCATATAACTTTTCCTCATACTTTTTTGTGGTATCAACCCAGCAGTAAGTCGTAGGTGAGTATGATGAAGGAATTCAGACTGCAATGATGGGGAGATATGTCTTTCTGGTGTGATAGAGCAATACACATTATTTGCTCATTAGTCATTTTTATTAAGAGCAGAACATGGAAATTTAATACTACATGTTGCATTGGATACATTTCTCAAATGATGTGTATAGACATAATGTGTTATCCACATTAGCGCATTGCCAAAATATCATAAAAGGAATGTAGGTAAAAATGACACCTAAAAGTGATTTTAGATTTTCAGTTTATCCAGTCATTTTTTTCTAACTTTGCTAAATACATTCTAAGATTAAGAGAGAGAGAGAGAGAGGGGGGGGGGAGGGAGGGAGGAGAGAGAGAGAGAGAGAGGAGAGAGAGAGAGGGGGGGAGAGAGAGGGGGGGAGAGAGAGACAGAGAGAGAGAGAGACACAGAGAGTGAGTGAGAGTGTATGTGTGTGTGATACACAATATAACCACACTCCACAAGAGTGTCCATAACTCTGCCAGCTTGTCATGATGGCTTGTGGCTCAGGTCCATTCTCTGCCCCCAGGAGCTGCCCCCATAACTCCCCCCCCCCCCCTCTTTATCGGCTCTTGCACAATGCTGCAGAGCTCTGGCTGACAACTGTGGGATATGCTCCATCCACTTTATGATTGCTGTACCTTTCCACTCAGCCTCACCTGTCACCATGAACTAAGTGAGATTTAGTTCTAATGTCACAAGCACCAGTAACCTGACACCCTTCACATTAAATTGTCTCATTGACCAAGTCTATAACTTTATTAACACTGCAATTGTTTTCATGAAAGCTCTCCTTTGGAACTTTTCCAACACATTTTCTAGACCTGGGTATATTCAAACTTTTATGGTGTGCCTGTCTGGTATGTTATATTTTTTTCAGATTTTTATAATCTTATTACTTGTCAAAGTTTGAGGGCTGCTTATACACCAATAAAGACTGTCTGCAACAGTAAGAATGACCAAAAGGGATTCAGAATAAAAGCTATGGTAAATGGGTATCAAATCTCTGCATCCTCTTTGAACAGTTTTGACAGAGCAGAAGATACACTCATCTAGTTTTGTTCTGGAACTGCAAACGACTGACATGACTACTGCTGATGATTTTGTAGAGTCGTCCAAACAATGATCCTGGGGTTATTGTTTCTGTTTCTTGGCTAAAGGGTACACCAATGGTGAGACTTTGTGTATGCCACCGTCTTTACCCACCAATAAAGTAGCCACATTACGACTTCCGGGAAGGGTGATTTTAATCAGAGTAGTTTAGATCCTAATGACGTGGTAGATGGTTCAGTCCTGAAGTAAAGGTTCGAAACTAAAACAGCTCTATTTTTTAAGTGCATTTTTTCTCAAATTGTTAATTTTATCTGTGAAAAGGTATTGGGCAATATACACTTGACTTTAAAAAAAAAAAAGTTTTCTAATTTCTCTAAAAGAAAATGCGTTTTACACTTTCTGCATAATATAAAAAATATGGAAGGAAAATAAATAGCAACAGCTTTGTTTATTAGAGAATCTTGAAATTTGGTGTGTGTGTGTGGTGTGTGTGTAGTGTGTGTGTGTTGTGTGTGTGTGTGTGTGTGTGTGTGTGTGTGTTGTGCGTGCGCGCGCGTTCATGTGTGCAGTGCATGTGAGCGCGTCTGTGTTTTCCTACACCCACAAGGTAGCCCTATTCAACGAGAGTGCCCATAACTCTTCCCACCTGGCTTGATGGCTTGTGGCTCAGGTCCATTCTCTGCCCCTAGGAGCTGCCCTCATAAATCCCCTCCTTTATCGGCTCTTGCACAATGGCTGCAGAGCTCTGGCTGACAACTGTGGGATACACTCTGCCCAAGTTATGTTGCCCTAGCTGTGGCACCTGATCCAGGCTCAGCTGTTGTGCTAGTGATTGTCTGTCTGGCTTGGACACGGGAGCTAAGTGGAATCATGTCCATTCCATCAGCACCAGTAACACAACCCCCTGCTTCATAAATCTTCCTCTTCACCAAGTTTACAACTTTATCAACAATGTCATTTCTCTCATCAAAGACTACCTTTCTCCCTCCCCCTTTCAACAGCCCTTTAGAGCAGGGCACATTCATGGTCTTCAATAACTGTCTATCTGGTACAAGGATGTCTTTTTCATTTTAGGTTTTTATTGTTATCGTTTATCATTGGGTGAAGAAGACAGAGGCTTACCTGTGTGGCAGCTGAGGCTTGTGTAGGTATGGTAGGAAGTGTCAAGAGGGATCTAGGGTAAAACCTGAAGCAAGCAGGTCCTAAAGCCTAGGCTTGACCTTTTGTGCAGCTTTGTCCTGACAGTAATGCCTTCTCATCCACACTAGTGTTCCCTGGACCTTCAAATGACCAGCTTGCTTTTTCCATCAGATTTTCTAGTATCAGCCAAACAGTGACTGCAGGTGAATTTGTAAGAAAGATTGAAACCAAACAACTCTTCCCACACACTTGTCTCCATATAAGGGTATCAGATCACAAAATCCCTGTCGAAAAAAATGAGCTGGATTTTTCCCTCAATCGATATTTTTCTCTGTGTAAAATGGTGAATGATGTCATTGAATTTGGTTTCTTAAAATCTCTGCAAAATAACATGCCTGACCTCTTCTTTTGAAATATTATGGGCGATAAACAATGAAGAAAAGTACAAGAAAATTGCGAGAAGACCTCGGATTTCTTGATTTAAAAAGACACTTTTTGTGATAGGTATGTGCTTTACAATATATGTGACCGGTTTGAATTGTTCTGTACTTTTACTGAAAACGCTATTTGGAAAAAAAGGAAAAGTGGAGAAGTGTCATCTTAAATCTCTCTCTCTCCTCTCTCTCTCTCTCCTCTCTCTCTCTCTCTCTCTCTCTCTCTCCTCTCTCTCTCTCTCTCTCTCTCTCTCTCTTCTCTCTCAAAATAAAGTGACAGTGCTAAAAGAGATGCAAGTTCTTCTTCTAAGACAGTCAGCTATTTATTCCTCTTTAGGCTGAAAAATGCTTTTTACCAACCATAACTATTGGCCTTCTTCTTCCTCCAAATGACTTAAATGTCGCTTGAGGGTTTTTGTTTTCTTTAAACCCATTTTTGAATGGACATATAGTTTAAATGTGCAATATCTCACCTTCACAATGCGATTGCAGCAATACACTTTTTTCTTGAAATGTGCCTGCTATTCACGTCATTGCCTTCAGGAAGTACATTACTCATGCCCTTAAGAGGAAAAACCCAGCAAATCATCACACGGTATTATCATGTATTACGGTTCTGTTCATGGCTACCTTAATTCACGAATGGAATAGTTCCTGGAGACGTAAAAAAGACCAGTGTGCCAAAGTTTCAGAAGTTAACAACGGACGCTATAGCCAAGTGGTTAAGACCATTCAGCTTCAAACCCATGGGTCCAAAGTTCGTGGGTTTGAATCTCGGTGGCATCTAGTGAGTTATGGTTACGATCTCCATGGTCAACTTCAAGTGCATTCCTGCCAGTGCCTCTATTCCCTTCGGGTATATACACATGCAGAAGGTCAAATATGCACGTTAAAGATCTCGCAACTCATGTCAACGTCCGGTGGGTTGCGGAAACACGAAAATACCCAGCATGAATCCCCGAGGTAAAAAGTCAGCTACCTTGATGGTGGACAAAAATGGTGGCATAGCAAAATCTCACCATTCGTGAACTTGGGGGCTCTAGCCAAACAGCAAAAAAAAGAAGTGAACTGGCAAGTAAAAGAACAAATCACTAACATGAAATAGAATGAGCAAACAACACGGAACACACACACGCAGCACGCACGCACGCGCGCCGCCGCGCACCACACACACACACACACACACACACACACACACACACACACACACACACACACACACACACACACGGAGTTTTCTTTGTCCAGCTTTGTTCGCAGGTTTGGTTCGGGTTGATTTGTTTTCCTGTTGTAAATCAAGCATATGAAGGACAATTTGACTTCCAATAAAGTGATGACCTCGACAAACAAAAAACCCCACACCCTTCTGAAGCAGCCTGGGTCTGTCTGCTCATTGGTGAGACTAGTATGGAGATACCACGACTGTTCCGCAACTGTTCAGGGTCGCAAGTTTGTAAAACCTTCGTCTATGATCATTTGAAATCAGAGCCTGCTGTTAACGAGCAAAGACCCTGCGTGCACTTGCAGCGTCCCAGCATCTGCAGCGCTTCTGTAGCGTGCGTGGAGAACCTTAGCGGAATGGCAGCACAAGACAGCTCCGGCATCCATCCATCAGGGTTTCGTTCACAGCAATGACGCGCTCTTCTTGCTGGTCCATCAGGGGGAGGGTACCTTTCGCTTCCTGACAGCAGCGCCTTCTTTCCTCCCCTTCTTCTCTGTCCATCAATTAACGCCCCTGTCTGACCTCTTGCCTCCCTTGTCCTGCCTCAGATAATTAAGGACCCTGTCTTTACAGAGACAAAAGATGCCAGGTAACCGAGCTTAGTGACCATTTCCAGATCAAACTGAAGTTATGCATGGATGGTGACATTCTGGTCAATGCAAACTTTAAGCCAGACTAGTTGATCAAGTTACTTATATAACCACGTAGACTTTACCATAGCTAGTATTCTCTTTTGGAAACAATGCAATTCGCAAATGGTTGACATGTAAATCCTACCTCGTTCAGGCGACTTTCTTGGTGTGGCCGTGGCTTTGCTTACAAAATTGTCAAGCATATCATTGCCGGACACTATAGCCAAGTGGTTGATCGTTTGGCTCCAATCTCATGGGTCCATGGAGTTGCCGGTTCGAATCTCTGGCGGCGTCTGGTGAGTAAAAAATGGGGACAGTTGTGATCTCTTCGGTCAACTTAAAGTGAAGATCTGCTAGTGACTTTAATTTCCCTTTAGGTGTATACACATGCTGAAGATCAAATATGCACGCTAAAGATATCGAAATTCGTGACAGCGTTTGGTTAGTCACGGAAACACAAACATACTCAGCGTGCATCCCCCAAATCGGAATGCCACTACATTCATGGTAGGCAAAAACGGCTGCATACGCGAAATCTCACCATTGGAGAACCTCGGAGCTCTAGCCGAGGAACGTGAACAAAGCATACGTTGACATCATCATCTACTATCTTAAACTGCTATTCTTGCAGTAAACTGTTATCGAAATGTTCCTGTTCCTGTTGAAACAGATTTGTTTCTCATTTCAAGACAACCCGAAAGCTTTGCCAAGAAAGGAAAACTATCTTCTGATCCGAGTGATCTGTCTACAGTTCAGTGACTACCCCTGTTATCTAGTCTGTGACTCATCGCACAAACAATGTTGACTAGTCCTGAACTTATAAGAACGTTGTCATTGGGATGCATTGAGATTCGGCAATTGAAGGCACGGGGGTGTTGGACGGAAGACATGCCAAGAATGTATCATGTCAGTGTTCGTTTGCATTGATTCGATGTCAGTCTTGACTTGCCACGTATGGTGATGACAGCAGCAATCATACTCCTGACTTCTCTCAGGTGGTTCATGCTTAGCAGTCATAAGGCGACATGGGAACAGGTAGACTTCTCTTCTCTCTCTACTCTCTCTTTCTCTTCTCTCCTCTCTCTCTTCTCTCTCTAGCTCTCTCTCAAGCGCAAATAGGTAAACAGTATGAACACATTGAAGCAAGGCACACATGATACTCACACAATGCACATACACAAACACAAACGCAAGCATGGACCTCATCCAAAAGTACAGACACGCATACGTTCACACGCATTTACACAAACATACGACTCCTAACTAAGCAGGTGACAGTAAGATCATGCTTGACCACCTCGGTGAAGTGCTCTGGTCAAGAAAGTGGACATTCAATTTCAGAAGATAACCCTCAGTCCTCACTTTTGCGCTATCCACCCGTCTATCTTTCAATAACTCGCGATACGCGGTGTGGCATGATGATGTAGGCCATCGTACGGACACGCAGTGACGAAACCATGGAGAAATGAAAGCTGCAAGTTGTAAAGCAAACGCCTGTCACGGCAGGGGACGCGTCTGCGTGCCCCTGTCCACAAATCTGCCCCCAACTCCTCAGGCCTGGCTTGATAGCCGGCCATTGCCTGTGACAGCCTCTCTGTGCAGCCAGAGGTAGGCCTCGTAAATCGCCATCTTTATCGGCGCCTGGTCAATGATGTTGTGTCCTGCTGACAAGGGGAGATAAACGGGGCCTAATTTATGCCACTGGGGTAGTCCAGCCCTGAGCTCTGGCTGGGTTCCCTCCCCTTTATGCTGCTATCAGACTGTAGATTTGGCCGCCAGTGTTAGATAAAATTTATTATATCTTTCCAAGGCACCAGGAACTCCACTTCCCCCCTCATAAACCTGCTCCCAGGGCATATTTATGACTTTGTTACCCCGGTAATTTGGCATCAAAGACCTCGTCTTGCCAACCCATTTTATGCCTCACCCCCCACCCCCCTTTGCTCCCTGGAAGAAAAAAGCCATGCCAACAAAACAAACAAACAAGCAAGGAACAAGGAAACAAATATACAAAAACAAGTCAACAAGAGATTTAAGGACCGGCGTTTGTCAGCCGTAAAAAAGTGTTAGCTCGTCTGAATGATGACTGGAACTTTGTACAAAAAAAGCAAAAATCAGATATAAAAAAACCACCCCTCCCCGTAAATATGCTTCATAAGCATTCTATAAAAGCAGCATCTAAAAGGCATAACAAAAACGAAGGGTCACCTCTGGGCTCTCCGTGATGTTGCCATGATTGAAGAGAGAAGCCTTTTTGGCACTTCTAAATAACAAGCTAATTCCTCTCTGCGCTGATTTTTTTTTGTTTTATCATTCATGATATTAAAAACAACAAACCAGAACGACTCAGTATCTTTTTTGTTTTCTCACTCCTCACAGATAAACATGTTTCAGAAGACATGATGATAATTATGCTGTTCTGAGTAGTTGTGGTGAAATTTGATGGTTTTTATGCCGTCACTTTACAATAGACTACATGCTTCGATCTTGTAGATTGGACTCTTGTAAGACTTTGTCCACTTCTTAGTAAATCTGTGGGGTGTGAGCAACTCCTCACTGAAAGTTGTCTGTGTTGTAGAGCTCTTGATGAACAGCTATACCTGCAAAGAGCTTTGTATCTGCCAAGCTTTGAAAACATAAGAACAGTATATTGTGCCATTCCCAAAAAATAATACGATGCTGTAATTCATGTCACAAGGAAAAGTGTTAATCTGCTTTGTAACTTCATGCCAAATCATTGACTAAAATTAGTGTGTTTTCTATGCAGCTCAGAAAACAAAACTATCAGCACCAGCAAAACAAATAAGCAGACGAACAATTCAACAACTAAGCCCAGTTTGCCATGTGATCTTTTGTCAACTCTCTCTCTCTCTCTCTCTCTCTCTCTCTCTCTCTCTCTCCTCTCTCTCTCTCTCTCTCTCTCTCTCTCTCTCTCTCTCTCTCTCTTCTCTACACTTCCAGACCCCTTTCCTTCCCTTCCCCTTTCTTCCTCTCTATTCTTCGTTCTGCAGTCGATACCCTGGGCATGGGAATGCGCAGTGTGGAAGGCAAGTATCGACAAAAGCATCGTTGTACACTCAGGAACCTGTTATTTAATGCCATTTGCATCTTTCACTTTGACAGGCGTTGAATTCCATGCTGTCATTTCCTCAGCATTTTCCAATACGGTTCACGCTTGTAATGAAGAATGGGAAAGACAGAGTCTCTCTCTCTCTCTCTCTCTCTCTCTCTCTCTCTCTCTCTCTCTCTCTCTCTCTCTCTCTCTCTCTCTCTCTCTCTCTCTCTCTCTCTCTCTCTCTCTCTCTCCCCCTCTCTCTCTCTCTCGCTCTCTCTCTCTTGCTCTCTCTCTCTCGCTCCCTTTCACTCTTTCATATCTAGTTTTGTTCTAAATACTGTTTGTATAGACACTAGTTATACAGCTCTGTAGTAAAATATTGTCAAATGCAACATTACACGTTTCACATTTACACACATGCGCGGACGCATACAACCACACTTAAGCACAAACGTACAAGCATAACTAAAACGAATATCTTCACGAACTATTCTTAATAACAATCTCCCCTCATCCATTCACAACGCTTGTTAAGCATTCATCGATGATGTTGCAACGAGATTTCGCTACTTCAGTAATAACCTTTTCATCTCGTAATCGATGATAGGGAAAACAGATAAAGAAAAAAGAGAGAGAGAGAGAGAGAGAGGAGAGAGAGAGAGAGAGAGAAAAGAGAGAGAGAGAGAGAGAGAGAGAGAGAGAGAGAAGAGAGAGAGAGAGAAAAAAACAAAAACAGCCTACAAGAAGTTCATGAAGATGAACACTGCCAGGAGATCAAACACAACAGAGAGAAGCTATGAACCGATCAGCAAGACAAGGCCTGTCAGGAGACACAGAACAGCCTGATGCTGGACAGATCAGGATAGCATAACAAGGCATAACTCAGTCCTTGCCTATGCCAGCCTTCTATCACCTATCCCGCCACAAATCGCTCCATAACACTTCCAGTCTGGATTGATGGTTCGTCTTTCGCTGATAAAGCCCTTCTGCTAGATTCAGATGCTGCGTATATAAATCTGCAGCTTTATGGGCTCTGGCTTCAGTGATGTAGTGTATATTCGACAGACCACTGTTGTTGGATTCACTGTGAGTGCTTGATGTATGCCACTGGGGAAGCCCTGGCTTGAGGACTGGTTGGCTTGATCTTTGTACTGATTTTTGACTGTGTGCCCCATGCTAGGCCAAAAGCAGTGTCAGTCGTCTTCTTCTTCTTCTCCTCCTCCTACTCTTCCGCTTCTCTCTTCCTCTCTCCTTGTTGTTGTTGTTGTTGTTGTTCTTCTTCTTCTTCTTCTTCTTCTTCTTCTTCTTTTTCTTCTTCTTCTTCTTCTTCTTCTTCTTCTTCTTCTTCTTCTTCTTCTTCTTCTCTTCTTCTTCTTCTTCTTCTTCTTCTTCTTCTTCTTCTTCTTTTCTTTCTCCTTCTCCTTCTTTCTTCGTTGCTGTCGAACGCTCAGACAGCAACATAGTGCTGCCGCTGAGGGCCTGACAAGTCAGGTCCAGCAAATTCGACATCGGTGTAGGAGAGAATCGTTATCTTTCGAGTCTTTCTGGGGAAAAAATGGGCCGGAGAATGGACCAAGACTGCAGAAAACAGACAAGAAGGAGGAGACAGGAAGAAAAGCAACAAGGCAGACACAAGGAGAGGGATGGAAAAGAGGGAATTCCTAGCACGTAATTTACAGAAGGTGGGGTTGCTATTTACAATGACAGGCTCTCAGTGTCTCCACGGGGGAGGGAGCATTGTCAGTCATTGATGAGAGCAAAGTGCTGTTATTCTTTGAGATGTTATGTTGAGCTTGTCTTCAGCCATGACAAACTCTAAGCATCACCCCTTGCATTCCTCTTATAAGGAGAAAGTATCTTTTGGAGGTGAAGAACGACTGCCAATGTGGTATGGTACTTGAAAAGAGCTATATATATTTTTTATACACATGCTTCTCATTCAGTGTGTTCAGTCTCACAGTGATTTCAAGATGGGGTGAGTGAGATGTGTTATAATTATACTGTGGGTGACCTCCAGAGTGTTATGCTGGGAAACGTGTAACAACAGCAACAACAACAACAGCCCCAAATGTGGACTTGGCACTAAGCGTACCAAAGGATTCGTTGCATGTATTCCATCACTTTAAGCATCAGACATGCATTATAACGAGGCATTAACCTGCTCTTCCGTCAAAGGTACACCTAACTTGGTACTGCGTCATCATGGCCTTGCTACTTCCTGTACTGGAATGAACATCAGCTCAATTACTGGTCATCTCAACACGGTTGATATATATATATATATATATATATATATATATATATATATATATATATATATATATATATATATATATATATATATATATATATATATATATATATATATATATATATATATATATATATATATACACAATACACACATACATACATACATACATACATACATACATACATACATACATACATACATACATACATACATATACACAGAGAGAGGATTTATCTCAGTTGATAAATTATGCTCTCTCTCTCTCCCCATCACCTAATCGATTACAGGCATGGAACATATGACAGAAAGCTGCTAACCTGACCCGGAATTTAGCAATGACATATAAATAAACAAAGCAAAGAAACAAACATAGCAGTACAGAAGCAGTTAGATAAGAGCTCAGAATTTTTACAAAATGACATAAAAGTAAACACCAGAAGAATTCAGGCTCCCTCTCTTAGTTCTTCAGTGCTGCCTGCATTATGTACTTCTGTGATGTTCAAGTGTACTAAAGTTTTTGTGTTCGGAATAAAACACAGGTAAAGAGACAGACAGACAGACAGACAGAGACAGAGATGGAAAGTAAAGCATAGAGGGAGAGGAGAGCAATGGAAAACACAGGCTGATGGATATGGGGACAGAAAAACAGAGACAGAGGATTTATCTGCCCCCCCTCCCTCCCTCCCCCCCCCTCTCTCTCTCTCCCCCATCACCTAATCGATTACAAGCATGGAACATATGACAGAAAGCTGCTAGCTAACCTGACAGGTCATAAAAACACAAGACCTGTATGTCCAGATAAGAGCTCTAACAACGTCAATGAATACCGGCCCTCTGCTGAAGAGGGATGGTTGCCATTCTTCCCTCTCCCTGTCTGCCCCCTCTCAGCAGTGGTGGACACAGGAGGACGTGGTTGTCCTTCATTGCCTGGACACCCAGCTGATTAATTTCATTGAAGAAGAAAGAATTTGCAATATCATTCAATGTTTGGTGTAATATGGCGTTTTACAGGACCGTTATGTATGTCTTATGACCTTGAGTTTGACAACACAACTTTTGATTTAGGACTGTTGTTTGCTTTTATTCCTGATGGATTTGAAAGGGAAAAAAACAGAACAAGAAAAAAACAATAATATAAAAACAGTGAGATAGGAACTCAACATTTTAAAATGCCCAAAATAAACATATAAAAATCACAATAGCACAGAAGCGGTTAGACAAGAACCCGGAATTTAGCAATGACATATAAATAAACAAAGCAAAGAAACAAACATAGCAGTACAGAAGCAGTTAGATAAGAGCTCATTTTTTAATGACCTAAAAGTAAACACCAGAAGAGTTCAGGCTCCCTCTCTTAGTTCTTCAGTGCTGTCTGCATTGTGTACTTCTGTGATGTTCTAGTGAACTACAGTTTTTGTGTTCAGAAAGAAAGACAGGCAAAGAGACAGACAGAGAGAGACAGAGATGTACAGTAAAGCATAGAGGGAGAGGAGAACAATGGAAAACACAGGCTGATAGATATGGGGACAGAGAAACAGACAGAGACAGAGGATTTATCTGCCCCCCCCCCCTCCCTCCTTCCCCCATCCCCCCCTCCCTCTCCCCCCCCCCCTCTCTCTCTCTCCCCCCCCATCACCTAATCGATTACAGGCATGGAACATATTACAGAAAGCTGCTAACCTGACAGGCTATATTAACATAAGACCTGTCCAGATAAGAGCTCTAACAACGTCAATGAATACCGGTCCTCTGCTGAAGAAGGATGTTTGCCATTCTTCCCTCTCCCTGTCCCTGTCCCCCCCCCCCCCCCCCCCCCCCCCCCCCCACTAGGGGAGTTGTGGAAACAGGAGGATGTGTGTTTGGCGTTCATTGCCTGGACACTCTGCTTATTTCAGTAATTACATGGGGAAAGGCAACCTGATGTTCCATTTCCTGTAGTTTCTCTATATCTCTCTGACATGGATTTTGACAGTCCAGTGCTTATTTACATGATGACAGTCCCTTTTTTCTTGATAAATTTCAATAATAAAGCAAAGAAAATAAGACCCCCCCCCCCCCACCCACCACCCAGAAAACACAATGGTACAAAAACTCAAGTGATAACTCAGAATAAGAAGATAACATATTAACATATAACCAGTTCGATCTGCTTCATGATTGTTATTTTCTTAGGTGCCACAATGACTAATAATGAAATATATAACAGGACTGTTTCTGTATTTTAGCGGCAGAGACAGAAAAAAACAGAGACTGAGAAGAAGAAAAAAAGACAGAGAGGACACAGACAGTTGAAAACAGACAAAGAGACAGAGACAGGGAGGAATAATATGATACGAGTCAACACCCTGGCTTTCTTCCCTTCATCTTCTCGATTACAGGCGTGGAACATATTAGAGAAAGCTGCTAACTTGACAGGTGGTAACACAAGACCTGAGTTGTAAGAGCTGTATCAACGTCCATCAACACCAGACCTCCGCTCCACAAGGATGTTTACCTGTCTCCCTCCTCCAAGTCTGGGCTGACGACATGATTATTAGAAAAGGGTGACACACGTTTAAAATGTATTGCCTTGATGACCCGCTTATTCAATCAGTTACCTAAAAGAAGAAGAAAAACAACATTGTTGATCGATTATTTTGTAGACAATATCTGGCAGAGTGCATTTTGATAGCATGGATCTTGAATTACAAAAATTGCTTTACCTTTAATCAGTTTGAAAGTGAAGGAATGCAATAAACAATATTTGATGACAAATATCCAGTGAATACTAACTTGGGGTTTTAAATCAAATGAAGTGGCACAGAAATTACATGGAGAAAATAAAACTTCAGTATGCTTCATGTTTTGGGACACCAGAGTGACTTTCTGTCTGTTGAGCAATGGGCATGACATATCAGGGATGGGTGCATTGCGTGAGCGCGCGCACAGACTACATACACTTTTAACAAAATTCTAGCACTTTCTTTGGCTTTTGTCCTTGCAGCCTATTCCAATTTTAACCTGCTGTTTTTGTTATACTTTTCCTGATCCATTTGTGTGTGTTTGGTGCATGTGTGTGCGCGTGCTTGTGTGTGTGTGTGTGTGTGTGTGCGTGCGCGCGCGCGCGCATACGCACACGCGTGTATAAATGGTTTAAGTTCATCTGTCATGACGACGGTCGACGGTGCGGCTATACTTGTCTATATCTAGTTCGATCTGAAAATAAAGGAAAAGAGCGTAAGGAAGTTACTGACTGATTTATAGCAGGCTTCGATACGTTTAGTGGCGATAAATTACAGCTTGGGTGTCGTGCGTCTTTTCTTCGTCTTCTTCTTCTTCTTCTTCTTCTTCTTTCTTCTTCTTCTTCTTCTTCTTCTTCTTTTTCTTCTTCTTCTTTTCTATCTTCTTCTTCTTTCTCTTTTCTTCTCTCTTTCTTTCTTACTCTTTTTTTATCTTCTTCTTTTCTCCTTCTCTTTCTTTTTTTTTCTCCTCCCCCCCCTTTTATTTACTTCTTTTTCCTATAGATTCCCACTTTGCTGTTTGTTACGGAGGTGCTGTGTGCGACGGGAATGACATAGGAGGTGAATCTGAACGTTTTTTTACGCTTGATTGATGCTTTTATCAGGCACGAATATAGCAATATTATTTCAGTATAAATATAAGATATGCGAGCATTAGGAAGTTTGGGTTTATCACTCGTTTTCGTATTGGATGATTAGTTGATTCTGGTTTTTTTTTTTTTTAACTTGCACATGTTGCACTGGAACAAGGTCTGAAAACAATAGTACTCATCGTAGGATTTCAGAATGTCTTTTAAACAGTATTTCTTTCGATCCAGAAGACCATAGAACCGAGCTTTCCGGTTTCTGTAGGCGTTAAGCGAACTGATGGTTTTTCACCACCCTGTGACTGGACGCTAGTTGTCGCAGATACTTCCCACGACTAGACTTACCCTTAGTAACATGGTGGAGGGAAATAGAAAGGTTTTCCCAAGGACACAACACCGAGCCGATCGGGGATCGATATCGCTGATTGATGATTATCAACGGTCACCGCTAAACATCGACCACGGTGCTCCCTCTTTTAAAGCAGCCGGTATAAAATTATCACGCTTTTTGCTGCAAACATTCAAAACGGGAAATCTTTCCTCAGCTACTTTTCCTTGAACCACTTTGACAAAACAAGCGCGCACGTCATGGTGACCATGATATACTAGTTGGTACACATGCACTTGTGACATCATGGCAAACTATCGTCTGTCACAAGTGTTAGTGATGTCACGTGGAGCGTGATGCAGAAAGTCTGGGCAGGGTGACGTCATCAGTTGACTTGGGCCAGGATCCGATCCTGCTCACAAATTGCCCTCTACATTTTGTAGGGGGAGGAGGAGGGGGGGTGGGGCAGGGGTGTAGTGGTAGTTTGGTTGATTGGTTGAATATTTTTTTCTTGATGTTGTTTGTTTGGGGTTTGTTTAATTTTGGATTTTGTTTTGTTTTGTTTGCTGTTTTTTTGTTGTTTTGTTGTTGTGTTTGGTTTGTTTGTTTGTTGTTGTCTTTTTGGTGAAGTGGGGGATGGGGGGGGGAGGGGGCAGGCGGGTAATATTTTGTTTGGTTTGCTTTAATTGTTTGTTGGTGATATTTTCTACACTGCTAATGTTCCAACCACCTCCCTAGCATCATGTATTGTTACGTACGTCTCAGCCTCAGTTTTCATCAGCCAACTCACCTTTTAACCTGCATCTTCCCTTGTCCTCGTCACATTAAAATCAACAGTCCCGTATTCGGGAGACAAAGACTATCATCTCACAAACCCTGCAGATGACTTGGGAACAGAAGTTGAAGTGAAATGACGTGTGTGCCTGGCTCCGCCTTACCAGTGTGGCAGAGAAGAAGCAGCTGAAGTAATTGCTGGCCCTGGGGTGGTTCACTGCAGGCATTGAAACGACAGACAATTTCCCCTCATAAAAACACTTCCCACTTTTAATGGGTGGGGGAGTTCATTAGTGCCAAGTCTATTAATTTGCAGAGTGCCACTTTTAATGGGAATGTCGACTTTTTGCGCATCTGCTCCTGTTTGAAATTAATTCTAATCATAGATGTCTCTAAAACATTTCTGGACAGGATTGATTGTTTGGGTTTATTTATCAAAGCAGGTGTCAGTTGCCCTGTCCGTCTCAAATCACTTATGGGAAGAAGACTTCTTGGATGTTGTATGGCTTTTAAATGATTGTCAAGGTTTGGCTTCAAAGTGAACAGATGACGTTATTTTCGTGCAGAAAATATCGCCGGTACTGGAACGACTGCAATTTTCAAGTGATTATTTCCCGGTGACGACAATCACTTTAAAGAATTCCTTAAAGTGCAGGATACCAGTGTCAAATGTAATCTGATACCTTCACCACCACCCCCTCTCAATCTACTTGCCAAAGTGAATTACCGCGTGGATCTACATTATCTGCAAGGCCCAGAAAGGCACACTACAAAGTCTTGCCACAACGCTTTGTATTGCATGATTTGCATTCTACTGTACAATGAATTTCACCCTAATGCACTGCAATATTCCTGTCTTGGATTGCTTTACGTTGTCAAGTAAATCGTTCTTTGAAAAGTTGAAAACCACAAAGAAGTGGAGGAAGCTGGTTGCAAAATCTTTAGAGTTGTCCCAACAATCTACTAGTCTACGAGGTAGGTGAAGATGAGGTGAAGGTGAAGTAGAGCAAAATGCATGTCAGAGGAAAAGAAGGCTTTACTGGCCAGTTTCTGTCATGAAGCACGCAGTTATCTCTCTCTGTGTCTTCAGGTCTAGTCAGTAGACAGCTAGCCCCCACCCCCTCCACCCTCTCCACCCTCCTCCACCCTCCCACAACTCTGCTCGTAACTCCCCCAGTCTGGTGTGATGGCCCCTGCCTCTCAGTCCGGTCCATTCCAGAGACCTAGGAGCTGCCCTCATAAATCACCACCTTCATTGCTTCCTGCTAAACCCTGCAGTGTTCCCGGCCACATCTGTGCACTACAGTGTGCCTGTCTGCCCTCACCACGGCACTGGACACTGACCATTTCCCTTCCTCTTCCATCTGACCCTGCGGGTTTTTTTCTTCACTAGAGCAATGTAAAAAGTAGTTCACATCTGTGGATGATAATAGCACAACCCCCTCTCTATTCCATCTGCCTGCTCTTTGGTCACGTGTGATTTGTGGCAGGAAATGTAGCGTACTTATTCGAAAATCTATGAGGCACCGTGGTCGAGTGGTTTAGGCGGTCAACTCGTGATCCAGAGGTCGCGGGTTCGATCCCCGCTCGGCTCGGTGTTGTGTCCTTGGGAAAGACACTTTACTCCTATTTTCCTCACTCCACCCAGGTGTACAAGTGGGTACCAGCTCTGCTGGGGAAGTATCTGGCGACAGACTAGCGTCCTGTCACAGGGGTGGTGGAAAAACCATCAGTTCGCTTAACGCTACAGAAACCGGGATAAGCTCCGGCTCTATGGGCCTTCTGGCTCGAAAGAACATACTACTATTCGAAAATCTACATGCCAATGGTTTCAAACTTTTTCGAAGTGAATTTTCCCCACCATTCCGTTAAGTAGTGAATTGTTGTGTAGGTGATTGTCTTTCATCGAAGATGATCATTCGAATTCCAGGAACGTCGCTGGCAACATGATGTTTGGCTAAACGCCGCCATAGGAAACCAAGACACAGAGAGGCAGGGGAGGGAGGGGAGGGAGGGGGAAATACAGGCATTGTGTAGAGACGAAATGTCCTTACACGATAACAGTCCTAATCTGAGATTGATATAATTATGTGCTGTGAAAAATTGTAAAATTTGAACAGTAATAAACATTATTTCACTTACTTGGCCCTTTGTCATCAGTTCCCTTAATCTCCATACCCTTTCGACGTCACATAATTCCTATACTAAAATCATAGTTTAAAAAAACAACAACACAAAACGACAATTAAAAAAAAACCAATTACCCACAGCTATCTTTTTCATGTTACTACAAAAATATTCCTTCAATTTAAGGATTTATGAGCAATCGTTTATCAGCAGCAAGGGGTGTTAGGGGGTTGTTTGCACAGCTTTGGGGATTGAAAGAGAAGAATGTAACATTGTCCTGTACACTTTTTTGTGTGGAAAATATCGTCCTCAGTAGGTAGACAGTCCGGTAACTTGTCAGAGAGGTGTCATGGACACAACATGCACAGGTGCACATAGCTCTGGCACATAAGTGGCCTGTTGATCCCTGTGGTCAAAGTGCTGTGGCATCAAAGAAACAGAGAAATTATGAGGCACACGTGCAGAGAGCAAAAGACGTCCCTGCAAGTTTCGGGCCACTGCCAAGTTGATACTAGCATAATATTTTAAACCGCTTTCTTATCTTTAAGACAGGATCGCTGTTGCAAAACAAAAAGCGATAGACTTTCTCATCAACAATGCAGTTATGCGGAACTGTGGGAAAGGGTGGGGTTGTGGGTGGGGGGTGGGGGTGGGGGGGGGGGGGGGGTGTGTCTCCTGTCCAAATCCTGGCTACAAAAAATTGCTGCAGATTTCTGTGTGCCGTTAATTTGTACTGATATTCATACTGTTGTAATTCTTTTTCATAATTTGAAAAAAAATGCATTGCATGTCAAAATGATTTTAAACTACAATGTAACGTTTTCACGTTTCAACGCCAATTAACCCAGAAATATAGGGCGTACCCCCCAAAAAAAGCGCAAAGAATACATTTCCACGGAGGTCCCTTCTCGATGTGATGTTCCCTGTCTCCTCTATAACTATCTGCCACGCTTTTTTCTGTCTTGACTGATGTCGTTTCTGGTCAATGTCAAGTACATGACAACACAAAATCAAAATATACAAATGCAGACAAAAGCTCTTTACGTGCGTGTACATGTGTGTTTGTGTGTGTGTGTGTGTGTGTGTGTGCCTTTGTGTGAGACTGTATGTGTATATCTGTGTGTATCTGTGTATGTCTATGTGCTTGCAACTCTCTCTCCCTCCCTCCCTCCCTCATACACCACCGCCCCTCCTTTGCTTCTCAGTCAACATTCCACACACACACACACACACACACACACACACACACACACACACACACACACACACACACACACATACACGCACGCACGCACACATACACACACCCAACACAGCTGACAGAAAAACCACAAAACCAGATATTGGGACCAGATAATAGCCGCCATGTCCAACCACTCATGCAGACAAGCAGAAGAACAACCCCCGACCCCCCCCCCCCCCCCCCCCACATCCCCCACCACCACCACCACCGCTACCCCCCTCAACCCCCACACCCTGTCTCCGTGTTGTATCCCCTTACCCATCTGTGGAGTGCAGCCATTGTCAGCCATCATGAAACATGGATGCAGTGGGCAAGAAGACGGCCTTATCACCTGACAGCGGTGCTAAGTTATCACTTCAGGCGTGTGTTTGTCAACCCCATTGTCTAGGTCCTCTGGGGGACGGGGAGGAGAGAGAGAGAGAGAGAGAGAGAGAGAGAGAGAGAGAGAGAGAGAGAGAGAAGAGAGAGAGAGAGAGAGAGAGAGAGAGAATATTTTTTACCGTCTATTGTTTTTAAGTGAGTTAATTGATTTGTTTGGGTTTGTTCTCTAATATGAAATAGCCCCAGCTAGATGTTTATGTATAATATGTGCCTGTGTCTGTGTAGGATATGATATTTATTATCCTTTCTAATTGTGTAAGTTAATCATGTTTGTATTTAACAAACATATATTTAAAGCTCTGCATGTATGTATGTGTGTTCTTTTGGCTTTCTTAGGAACAAATTAATGTTGTTTTGTGTCTTTTCTGTTGTTTTATCCGCGTAATAAGAACGAATGTTTTGTTCAAAACATTTTTGGGGTATGTTTCATGCACTGTTGTCATGTTTTTTTTTGGCTACAATAAAGAAAGAACGAACGAACGAAGTGAATGCTTGTTCCAAAGATTGGCAAGGGAGACTAGACACGCATCCTGTAGGCATTTATCCCCCCTCCCCCACTTCCCCTCCCCTGCCCGCCTCCTAGCAAGAAGAAATATTGCACCTAACCATTCCCTACAACCACGAGGTCTCCAGTAACTTCCTCAGCCTCCGGACACAACCGCAAACTGCAGCCAGGGTAACAAGCAGCCCCAAAGACCGTTTTCTCCCAAATCTCATTTCTCTCCTCTTTCTCTTGCCCCTGATCACGTCCAGGCGCTCCGGTTACGCCCCTTGACAGGCAGCATGTGGCTGCGGCCATTGGCACGTTCTTTATAGCCGGCGTTTCCAACAGTTCGGGGGGAAAACGAAACCTGCAAAATAAGAGGCAGCTTCGACCCCGGGCCACACCAAGTCTGCTCACATCACGGAGGATGGAAACAGGAGACAAATTGGCGGAAAAGAAAAGTTTGGAAGGGCGGGCGAGAAACTGGGCGATGGTGCCCATATCTATAGTGTTGTGGGCGTGGGGTAAGATTACGTTTCCTGCCCTCCATGTCCTGAATTCGTCATCAAACGACCGTTCGGTTTCACGCCGGTTCCCCCCTTCATTACTTGCTGGCAATGATAATGGCACCGAAGCCCAGACCCCCACTATCTTGCCTATTAATCTCCGAACTGCCAAGACCCTGTAATGCACTGGCCCCGGCCCCGCCAGATCTGCAGCGATGTTTATGGGACTGAAGGGGGGATCGAGCCGCGGATCGAAATTCGGTTAGTCTGTATTAATGTCATATCAAATCGCCACAGACAAGATGGTTTATGGGACGTTTTGTCAGCCCGGGCCCCGCTATATCAGCCAAGGTTATTTGCCTGTGTCCGCCTCTATTTGTCTGCCGTTCACGTTTCGGACCAGGGCGCCCTGGTTTAGGGCCTGTTATCAGCCATCGCTGGCGCCCTCAGGCCTCCAGACCGCCGAGGGAGGGAGGCGATAACATCGCCCTCTGAAGGGCTCCTGTGATTGGTGTGAAAAGATTCGATTGCAAGTTGTGATTATTTTCTGCACAAATAATGCTGCTGATAGAGATTAGGGCGGGTTCATGATCCTGCCCGTCAGTGGGAGGTCTGTACAGGTCTGGCTATACTGCAGGCTGTTAAGGTCTGGCTGTACTGCAGGCTGTGAAAGTATGGCTGTACTGCAGGCTGTGAAAGTATGGCTGTACTACAGGCTGTGAAAGTCTGGCTGTACTGCAGGCTGTTAAGGTCTGGCTGTACTGCAGGCTGTTAAGGTCTGGCTGTACTGCAGGCTGTGAAAGTATGGCTGTACTGCAGGCTGTGAAAGTCTGGCTGTACTGCAGGCTGTGAAAGTATGGCTGTACTGCAGGCTGTGAAAATATGGCTGTACTGCAGGCTGTGAAAGTATGGCTGTACTGCAGGCTGTGAAAGTATGGCTGTACTGCAGGCTGAGAAGGTCTGGATGTACTGCAGGCTGAGAAGGTCTGGCTTTACTTTAGCCTGTTATGGGAACGTGTGGCTGTACTTAAGGCTGTGGAGGCATGGCTGTACTGCAGGCTGTATTGCAGACTTTGTCAGACCAGGCTGTGGGATCCTGGTGCACTGTAAAGACTATGGTTTGGTGTCTGACAGTAGCCTACTCAAGCTCTGTGTCTTTGTCCATTCTTCAGACTGTACCCTAGAGTCTTGGTGTATCACACAGGCTGTCCTATAATTATGCCTTGCTGTCCACTCTGGCTATAGCAGCAGGATAATTATGTCCATGAGACAGGGCTCTGACACAGTCTGAACTCCTGGGTCTGGCAATACCACTGGCTGTACTGTTTCATCTAGCTGCATTGCAGGCTGTGGTATGGGGTGTGGCTATGGCTATGCCTGTATTCCCCGAATTCGGAATGCAGCTACCTTTATGGTGGTTTAAAGGGTCCCGTATGCAAAATCTCACCATTAGTGAACCTCAGAGTTCTAGATGAGGAAAGAAAAATATGGTTGTGTTCCTGGTCAAAATGCTTTGTAAAAGTGATATACAACATGCTTTGTTTCTTTTTCTGTCTCTCCATGAAAAATTGCGCAATACGTTGATAAAATAAAATAAAATATATTTGACTGATATATATATATATATAGATATAGATATATATATATCTATATATATATATATACAGACAGAGAGAGAGATAGATATAGATAGATATAGATATATTCATGAATAGGCCTACGTGGGCGTGCAAGCGGCATCGATGTAATCAGTTATCAGCAATAATAATAATAATAATAATAATAATAATAATAATAATAATAATAATAAATGGAACTTATGATCTTGCAAAGACAAATCAGAGCGCATGTGTAGTGATATATTTGATTGTTCCTAGAATTAGCGGTAAACAGCTTCGTGTTTCTTCACATTGTTTTACTGAATCGTCGGAGGCTCAGTTACATACATACTTATGTTAATGTAGATCACCCATGACCCCCCCCCCCCCCCCCCCCCCCCCCTCATTGTTTTCCATATATTCTGGAGAGGCGTTACAATCAATAGGGGATGGCCGAAAGCATTTTAAGAACGTTTTTTTTCTTGATTTGCCTTTGTTTTTTCAGGCATACATGGTGCGTGCGTGCGTGCGTGTGAGTGTGTGCACGCGTGTGTGTGTGTGTGTGTGTGTGTGTGTGTGTGACAGATAGAGATTCTTTGTTTTGTACAATGGTTCTTATTCGGTTGTTGGCTGTTTATTTGACGGATGGTTATATGTGCCTTTATCTCTTTTCCTTTGGATTTTTTCATCTCCTCCCCTTCCTTTGGATTTTTTCATCTCCTCCCCCTTTTGGGGATGTGAAGGAGGAAGGAAGGGGAGGGGGTAGGAGGATTGAGGGATGGAGGGGCGGGAACAAAGGAAAGCACAATTAATGTGAAAACTTTTCTTTCCAAGGAAAGTGGGAGGGGGGGGGGGGGGGGGGGGGGGGGGGGGGGGGGGGGATGCAGCCTTACCACACTACACGTTTGGTAGTGAGAGGACAGAGGAATATTGACAGGGTCTTTCTCGATTTTCCCTCCCTCACCCCCTCACCCCCCACCCCACTCTTTCCACCTTACCTTGTAACCTTCAAGAGACATTTAAGAATGTCTCTTTAATACACCCGATAGTCTTCAGCTCTGATATAAAAAAAACTTAACGTCTCTATTCTTTCTGCGGGATCTCTCCATATAATATTAAACCAGGGTGGTGTTTTTTGTGTGAGGCGTTCACCATCACGGTATAATTGGCCGCGGTTGAGAATCTAGCACCTGAGTCCTGCTCTGAACTTGTCCGGCAGGCCCCCAGAAACTATCGCATAGCCGCTCAGGCGCTCAGAGCCAATTCCACACATAAAAACAGGCACTTAACTCCTGAGGCTGTCCCGAACACGATACGCTCCCTTGTCATCCGGGCCCTCTACACACCTAGTCCGCAGAAAACAGGCGAGAGAGAAAAAAATACACACGGCACAAAAAGTTCAGATTATAATTGTCTGAGTGAAGATCGTAAACCACAGAGTAAAAAACAAGAAAAGGCGAGAGAGAGAGAGACAGAGAGACAGAGAGAGTAATAAAGTGGACACCAATCGCCATTCTTGTCAAGGCAAAAGCGGAACAGAAGACGCTCTCGGTGTGTTCTTTCTGTCTGTCTTCACAATTACACGACGCCCGAAACACCTGCGTGTGTCGTGCTTAAGTCTTTGATTAGAAAGGAGGTGGGTTTTTTTTTTTGTGGGGGGGGGGAGAGAAAAAAAAGATCATGATTGCGTGCTAGGATTGCGTTATTGTGTGTGACGTGAACTTTTCATTGCATGCAGGTATATGCGTGTACGTGCGTGTGTGCGCGCGTGTGGAGGGAAGGAGAGTGTGTGTGTGTGTGTGAAGGGGAAAGGGTTTGTGGAACGAAGAGAGAGAGAGAGAGAGAGAGAGAGAGAGAGAGCACACACACACATGTACACATACACACATGCGAGTGACACAGTTTGTGTGTGTGTGTGTGTGTGAGAGAGAGACGTGCTTTTGTTCACAATATAACGAAAATGGACGAGAACAATCAAGCCTGTAAACACATTCTCTCTCTGTGCTAATAGAGATACTTTCTAAACAAAACTTTCATATGGAAAAGTGCAGTATTCATCCCCAACATTTAAAACAAAACAAATCCAGAATTTGGCCCTAGGGAAGAAACCTACTTTCATCCTTTACCTCAAGCCCAGGCCAAAAGCTGTGTCAGTTATTGATGTCAGCGAATTGCCAAGGCCCACAACAAAATAATATTATTGTTATGTTCTAAAATGCTGTGTTGAGGTTACCTTCAGCCATGACAAGCTCTTAACATACAACTTGCACTTTCCTTTAAGGAAGAAAATAACCTCTGAAGTCGGAGTATGGCTGCCTATATGGCGAGGTACTTAAAAACAGTCATACACGCAAACTTTTCATACAGTGTGTAATTTCAACCTCACAGTGATTCATTCCCAGGTGGGATGAGTGAGTCAGAGTGCACAGTCTGGGTGACCCCCAGAGTTTTTAGCTGGGGAACGCACAAAAACACAACACCTTTTACAACACGGTAACAAGTAAGTAAAGGAACTACACTGGCATCACTCCTTTACCTGCCTGCCTTCTTACCTGTACTGCCTGTTAGTGTACCTGGCTGGCAGGCGATCACCTGTCACAGACAGAGGAGATAAGGCAGAACGGCCCATACCTGCAGCAGGTCATTAGAACCCACTACTACCCGAGGCACTGACGCAACACAACAGCAGTGTGTACTGGTGGTGTATGGGCATTTGCCTCTGTCTAAAAGTGTTGCTCAGTTAGGTAGAGTCGTTTTGTTCTCCATTTGAAAAAGGCATTTGGTCTATGTGTTTGTTGTTGGTGGTGGGTTTTTTTTTTCGAAAAGGTTGCTTGTTTTATTTTTTATAGCCATTAATGTTGTGTATGAAAGCAAGCACGTGGTGTGTGTGTGCATGTGTGTGCGTGCGTGCATGCGTATGTGTGTGTGTTCAAAATAATGGTACCTTGAGTCCGAGTTTATGTTTTCCATTCCAAAACTTCAATGTAAACATAACATGTAATCACAAACATGAACAGATATTGCTGTCATAACATGTTAAAACCCAAGTATAGAACAATAACTTTTCAGAATGACAAGCATATGCCTATTGCATGTCGTGTTGTCAATGTTGCATCCCCTTCAATAAATATTGTCTGGGCAAAAGAACGCTTAATACACCACACTCAACAGAAAATACTAAAATATCAATATAGCGTGAAAAAAAGAATTGTAATAAATTGGAACGGAAATAAACTGGAGGAGACAGAAAAAGAAAATCGAAGAGAAAATTGTCGACAAAAAGATGATGGAAAAATACAAGAGTCCACCACAGAATTTCCAGAAAAAAAGTGTGGCTAGGAGCCTATTCTGATAAGAGACCTTAGTATCTATACAGGGTTGTCTCCCATGGGATGCTGGGTGGGGGAGGGGATGGGGGGCTGTCAGTATGAAAAAAAACAACAGTTCAATATAAACAACTTTCTTGTTTTGACTAGTTGTTTATTCAAAAAAAAGAAGGAAGAACAGAAAGAAAGGAAGAAAGAAAGAATGAAAGACAGACAGACAAACAGACAGAAAGGAAGAGAATTAAATAACAAGATAAATAGAAAAAAAGAACAAATTTAAGAAAATAAACCCACAAAACCCTCCACACCCACCCACATCACAATCTTACTTCTCTCACGGTAAAACATTACAATTTACGACCTTTCGACACGGGCAATCGCCCATATTAACGCAGTGCAGAGAGAGAGGGAAGGGGGGGTGGAGACAGAGAGAGAGTGAGGGAGAGAGAGAGACAGAGAGAAAGAAAAAAGAGAGAAAGAGAGAGAAAGAAAGAAAGAAAGAAGAGAGATACAGAGAGACAGCGAGAGAAAGAAATAGAGAAAGAGAGAGAGACAGAAAGAGAGAGACAACTCGAAAGATGTATTCACGAAATAAAAAGGCCATTAGCCCATACACCTGAGAGAGAGGCAAGAGAGAGAGAGAGAGAGAGAGAGAGGAGAGAGAGAGAGAGAAGAGAGAGAGAGATAGAGAGAGAGAGAGAGACAGACAGACAGAGACAGAGCGAGAGAGAGGAGGTGAGTGGGTAGGGTAGGGTAGGAGAGGGTGAGACAGGGTGAGGCTTGCGCAGACCCTCGCTCTACTGGAGGTGGTTATCAGAGCAATCTGAGAGGGCCCCCAGCTCGCCCTCCCTATCTGACGTTCAGCACACCTTCAGACACCGGCCCCCCACCACCCTGCCTTTTGAAGCCTGCGGGAGCTTTTTGTCCGCCCTGACAGCCGACAGAGATGCCGATAGCGCCCGTCAAGACTCGGAAGAGGAGGGTGAGGGGGTATGGAGTAGGGTAGGGGGTGGGTGGGATGGGGTGGGGTGAGGGGGTAGATGTTGGTGGAGTGGGGGGGGGGGTGGACGGTGAGGATGGGTAGGGAGCGAGGGAGGGAGGAAGGACGTTCTAGGAAGGCAGACGGAGGTGAAGAAGAGACCGGGAGTCCTCTCTCTCTCTCTCCTCTCTCTCTCTCGATGAATGAACATCCGAATCTCTCTCTCTCTCTCTCTCTCCTCTCTCTCTCCTCTCTCTTAATGAATAACATCCATATCCTCTCTCTCTCTCTCTCTCTCTCTCTCTCTCTCTCTCTCTCTTGATGAATAAACATCCATATCTCTCTCTCTCTCTCTCTCTCCTCTCTCTCTCTCTCCTCTCTCCTCTTGATGAATAAACTCAATAATCTCTCTCTCTCCTCTCCTCTTCTCATCTCTCTCTCTCTCCTCGATGATGAACATCCGAATCTCTCTCCTCTCCCTCCTCGCTCCTCTCTCTCTTAATGAATAAACATCCATATCATCTCTCTCTCTCTCTCCTCTCTCTCTCTCTCTCTCTTTGATGAATAAACATCCATATCTCTCTCTCTCTCTCTCTCCTCTCTCTCTCTCTTGATGAATAAACATCCATATCTCTCCTCTCTCTCTCTCCTCTTCTCTCTCACTCTCTCTCTCTCTCTCTCTCTCTCTCTCTCTCTTGATGAATAAACATCCATATCTCTCTCTCTCTCTCTCTCTCTCTCTCTCTCTCTCTTGATGAATAACATCCATATCTCTCTCTCTCTCTTCTCTCTCTCTCTCTCTCTCTCTCTCTCTTAATGAATAAACATCCGAATCTCTCTCTCTCTCTCTCTCTCTCTCTCTCTCTCTCTCTCTCTCTCTCCTCTCTCTCTCTCTCCTCCCCTCTACTTCCTCTCTCTCTCTCTCTCCTCTCTCTTGATGAAAAACATCCATGTCTCTCTCTCTCATCTCTCTCTCTCCTCTCTCTCATCTCTCTCTCTCTCTCTCTCTCTCTCTCCTCTCTCTCTCTCCTCTCTCTTTTGGGTTATTATTATTAAGATGCATCCCTAACGGCGGGGACTGGATGTAAAAAGCACATGTGTGCTTATTCATTATCCTCGAAATAAAAGAATTTGTCATTGTCATTGTCTCTCTCTCTCTCTCTCCTCTCTCTCTCTCTTGTAGTTGTGTGTGTGGGGGGTTGTTGTTTGTTTAGGGCCTGGTATAAAGAAGCCTCTGGTTTATCTATACTATTACCCTCAATAAAATATTTGAGAAATGCTCTCTCTCTCTCTCTCTCTCTCTCTCTCTCTCTGTAGTTGTGTGTGTGTGTGGGGGGGGGGGGTTGTTTGTTTGTTAAAAGCCTGTATAAAGTAGCCTCTGGTTTATCTATACTATTACCCTCAATAAAATATTTGAGAAATGCTCTCTCCTCTCTCTCTCCTTCTCCCCCCCCCCCCCCCCCCCCCCCCACCCTCAACCCAGCTCACTCTAAAAAGCTCTCCTCTTTTCCCACCACCTCTACCACCCTTCCTCCTCCTTCCTTCCTCAACATCCTCCTCCTCCTCCTCCTCCACCCCTCTTTCAGCAAAAGGCTGACTTTTGTGTCAGGTAACACCTGAGTATTAATTTACCTGGCACCGAAACACGGTTCCTGTCTGACAGGTTCTGCCAGCCAAAGCCCTTTGCGTCTGGCAGGTGGACAGAGGGGAAGGCCGTAATCAAAGCGTCAGACCTGTCAGCCCGTCAATGCCGCCGCCATCTTGCCTTGTGCGCGCCACCCTAGTCGTAGTTGTCAGCGTCGAGGGGACGTCACTCTTGACTCTGTACGGTCCTCAGACAGCGAGAATGATGGTCTTCTGAAGGAGAAAGAAGACTATGCACGCACGCAGCCGTGAAAGTTCGTTTTTTATTTTTTATTCTTTTTTTTTTTTTGGGGGGGGGGGGGGGGGGGGGGGAGAGGAGGAGGGGTGAGATCGTTCTTTTTTTCTTTCTGTCTGTCTGCCTGTCTTTCTGTCTTCTTTTCTTTTCTGTTCTTTATGTCTGCCTTTCTTTCTTTCTTTCTTTCTGTCTGTCTACCTGTCTGTCTTTCTTTCGTTTCTTTCGTTCATTCTTTCTTCTTCCTTTCTTTCTTTCTTTTTTTCTTTCTTTTCTTTCTTTCTTTCCTCTCTATTTTTTGTCCTTTTCTGTCTGTCTTTCTTCTGTCTTTCTGTCTTTCTTTTTTTTCGTTCTTTCTTTCTTTCCTCTCTATTTTTTGTCCGTTTCTTTCTTTCTTTCTTTCTTTCTTTCTTTAATGATGTCGGCCTGTCACTTGTGGTTCGTTTGGCGATTGACAGGATGTGGTTTAGCTTTTTTTCTTCCTTTTTTTTGTCTGTCTTTTTCTCTCTCTTTTGTACTTCTTTTTTTTGTTGAATAAATGCCAGCGACGTCAACCTCCGTTTTAAACGCTTGTAATAAAGGTCGCCCAATGCTAGTGTCTTTTCACTTTGATATGTGTGGTTTCTTTTTCTTTTTTCATTTTTTACAAGATTTAAACCAAACTACACACACACACTCACACACGCACAGACACACACATGCACGCACGCACATACACGCACGCACACGCACACACAGTGGGGAGAGAGAGGGAGACACACACACGCACGTACACACACACACACACACACACACACACACACACACACACACATACACACATCGTCTAATATCACTTAGAGTGAACAGACGTTAAATTGAAGACAACAACAACACACACACACACACCACACACAACACACCACACACACACACACACATACACACGCGTGCGCGCGCGCGCACGTACACACATACACACACAAACGCACATACACACAGATACACAGACAGAAACAGACAGACAGACAGACTGACTGATGAAGAGACCCACAAGTAGCTGTACGTTCATATGACGAATAGAAGATGCAGCTTAGACGCTCTAGCAAATACAAAGGTCAATCTGAGTAAGGCCGCTGACCTTACGTATTCACACCAAAGTATGAATAGTCCATAATATGCAATGAAAACAAAACAGCACGTATGGCAACTGTAATACTGGAATAGAAAAGGAAACAACGAACAAACAAACCCCACATATCATGGCCTGATATTCTAAACAAAAACAAAACAACAACAACATCCGTACGGTTTTGCTGTACACGCCTGCAACGGTAAAATCATACCCACACCTGTCATTTAACGGCTTGATATTTACAGTTCCTCCATCCGTCACCTTTATTTTCCTTCTCACTACCTGACCTTTACCCCAGAGTTGTTGTTTTTAATCAATCCACCACATGTGTTGTTCATTTGGTGGTGTTTTTTTCCCCCTTACGAGACCTTCAGGGATGTATGTGTAATATATATATGTATATATATTTTATATATATATGTATATATCCTTGAGCATAGTCACTCTACACTATATATACACACACACACACATATATATATATATATATATATATATATAGATATATATATATATATGTATATATATATATATATATATATATATATCCTTGAGCATGATTTACGCAATGTCAAGCCGATATGTCACATGCAGAATCTTAACCAGGATTCCAACGATTCTCTCCCGTCTTGAGGATAATACGAGTGCGAGGGATGGGCTGGCTGACTGTTTCCTTGAATGGAGGAGTATCTGATGCCAGAGGAAGCGTGGAGTGACTATTGGCACTTCAAGATGCTCAGCATCGGGGATCAAAAGAAGGCGGTGAAAATGAAGCCGGCGCCTGACCTTTTCGCTCTCAACTTGATCGTTTTCATCAGCTCTTTGAAAGAGAGAGAGAGGGGGGGGTGGGAGAAAGAGGGGGGAGAGAGAGAGGGGAGAGAAAGAAAGAGAGAGAGAGAGAGAGTTCCTAGAGAGAGAGAGGAGAGAGAGAGAGAGAGAGAGAGGAGAGAGAGAGAGAGAGGAGAGAGAGAGAGAGGAGAGAGAGAGGAAGAGAGAGAGAGAGAGAGAGAGAGAGAGAGGCGAAAGAGTTCCTATGTTCCTATGAGAAAGAGAGGAGAGTTCATATGAAGGAGAGAGAGGAGAGATAGTTCATATGAGAGAGAAAGAGTGCGAGGGGGGAGTTCATATGAGAGAGGAGAGATAGTTCATATGAGAGAGAGAGAGAGGGAGTTCATATGAAGAGAGATAAGGAGGGCAGAGAGGAGTTCATAGAAGAGAGAAGGAAGGAGTATGAGAGAGTATTATGAGAGGATGTAAGAGATGGATATGAGGAGTTATATGATGAGATGAGATATAATGTAGTGTGGTTGTAAGTAGTAGTTGATTATGTATTATGTATGTAGTATGTATGTATGTATTTGTACATGGTAGTATGTATGCTATGTATGTAGTATGTGATGTAAGTATGTATGTAATGTATGATGGCTATGTATGTATGTATGTATGACTGTAGTATGCGCAGGGGGAAGACGTGGTATGCATGATGTAGATGATGTAGAGAGAGAGAAGGGTGGAGGAGGAGACCGAGACGCGAGCGAGCAGCAGAGAGAGAGAGAGAAACAAATACACTTCACAAGAGAGAAGGGGAGGGAGACACGAGACGAAAGACTAGAAGCAGAAAAGAGACAGAGAAGAAACACAAATGTCCACGAACCCGTCACACAGAAGAACGACTGAACAAACGAGAGCTAAGCGCAGCTGATATCTAGAATGACCCCCCCCCAACCACACACCACCCCCCCAAACACCCACACACCAACTGTCCACGTGACCCCTGCCACAACTGTACGCTGAACCAAATAACTGTCTTTAAGCTGCAGGCTGAATTATCATAGAAGCCCTCCCCCCCCCCCCCCCCCACCACCACCACCACCACCCCCCCCACCTCCCAACCCCCACACACACACACACAACTGTTCACGTGAACCCTCTGGCACAACGAGGCCTGACCAAAGTAGCCGCACTGTCTTTACAGCTGCAGGCTAATTATCTGAGAAGGCACTCTGCCCCCCTCCCACCCTCCCCCTTCCCTACCCACACCTTAGTCTTTCTCCAAAGGCTTGCTTTGCTGGCCACGGTGGAACAAAGGCAGCAGTAAACGGCCACAGAAACCCTTTCTGTCCATCCATAAAGCAGCGGGTAGGCTCCCCGAAAGACAGAAACGAAATCAACACTTGCAAGACCTTCCTGGAGAAGAAGAAAACATATAATTGCTACCCTCGCGAGACGACCAACGCCTTTCCGACTAGGACAAAATGGCCGTATAAAGCAGGCGAGAAAGAAACGTTATTATTCGGCCATTTCCAGCCGCGGAAGATGTATGTGACAGAGGGAGGCATTAGCTGCCACCCTGGCCTCGTTAGGCTGAAGGTTTAGAGCCTCTGGAGGCCCGGGGGTGAGTGAAATGCGAGTGTGTAAACTAGCCTAGCCTATCCGCCCGTCCGTCCGCTCCGGCTCCCTCCCTGTACAGCCAGCCAGCCAGCCAGCCAGCCAGTGGTGCGCTGCTGCTGCTCCTATTACCACACCTGAGTCATCGTGGGATAGATAGACAAGGTAGGGATGGAACACACACACACACACACCTGTAAAAAAGAAGAAGAAAATAATGAAAATGAAAAGAAGACAGAGTTATTAAAGCACCCATCAGTTCCAGAAGAGAGAGAGAGAGAAAGAGGAGAGAAGAGAAGGAGAGGAGAGGAGAGAGAGAGAGGAGAAGAAGAGGAGAGACTGCAACGCAGGTTACCTCCAGCAAGAGAACTCAGAACTCAGAACTCAGAAATTTAATGTATCTCAGCCTTAGGCCATAATACATTGTTGGCGTAGAAGAAATTGACAATGCCACAGAGTGGGCAAAAACCGGATAACATACACAATACCAAGCTCACTTTCAGTGAAAGAAATAATGAAGACAATGCACAAATACATAAAAATACATATCAAACACAATTCACTATTTTGATCTAAATGTACCTTCCTTATGTCTGGATAAAATCAATATACACATACTTTTTCAAAATCACAACAAAACGATAACAGTATCTTCGTTTGTGATGTAAATATCCTAATACAACAAACTTTTTCTCTTATTGATGGCATGGAATATATATCTAGACAGGCAGTGATTTTTGCTACTGTTTTCTGCTTTAAGTAGATCATGCAAAGGTGTATCAACACAATCCCTTAAAAATTTAATTCTTAAATCATTATACACAAAACATTCATAAAGGAAATGCTTTTCATCTTCAACTTTGGGTTTACAAAATGGACATTGTTTCTTCTGATTCTGTGCACTATATCGATGTACATTGTTGTTGAGTGGTAAAACATTACATCTCACCTGTGACACAGCAACTCTAAAGCAGTAGGTATCTAAGTGTAGAAGATATTCTTCTTTGGCAAATAGAGAGTGAGAGAGAGAGATTACTACGCGGGGTAATTTCCGGCAAAAGGTTAGCGTTTCTACGTTACAGGGTCCTTAGGAGAGGAGAAGGTTTCACCATGAAAGTAAACACGATGATGAGCAGAAACTGGTTTTTGCTCTACAACTTTCGAAACACAACATTAGTTCTGGCAATTAGACTCATTCGTTTTATGCAGAAGAGCAGGTAGGCAATGTGGATTTTGTACTGGAAAAAGTGGTAAAAACAGATACAACTTGGAGCAGTTATGACCATCACACCACCAGAACTTGATCACTACCACTATTACAGGAACACTGGCATAAGCAGCAGACAACGACAAGGACTGTAACAACAAAAAGGTAGCAATAACAACAGATGCAACAGCATATTTTACAGAGAGAGAGAGAGAGAGAGAGAGAGAGAGAGAGAGAGAGAGAGAGAGAGACAGACAGACAGACAGACAGACAGACAGACAGACAGTGATAACTACAAAAGTAATAACACCAACAACGGCAAGAACACTGTTGTGCTTTACAGAGAACCTACATTTTTCTGTGCATGGTTTATCACAGGCAATGTTGCTCTGTTTATATAGTTCATGGTAACTCTTTAATTAAACACATTAAATTAGTCTTTTTTCTTGGCGTCTTCTAGCAGCAAACTATCAACTCATTTAACACAAAGTTGTCGCTGTGTTTGTTGTTGTTGCTACTTTTGTTGTTGTTATTGTCTTCTCTATATGTGTGTCTGTGAGAGGAGAGAGAGAGAGAGAGAGAGAGAGAGAGAGAGAGAGAGAGAGAGGAGAGAGAGAGAGAGAGAGAGAGACAGACAGACAGACAGACAGACAGACAGGCACACAAAGACAGAGACAGACAGACAGACAGACAGACAGACAGAGAGAGAGAGAGAGAGAGAGAGAGAGAGAGAGAGAGTAGGCAGACACATTACAGCTTGACTGCCTTTCCGGCAGAAGTCTTCAGTATGCTGTGCTGGTCGCAGTAGTAGTGACACCCCATCAATTTTCCCCCCTGGCAATATAGACGAAATAAGGTAACCTCGTCCTGTATGATTATGTCCCTTGTGCCTTTGCATCCTGACTGACAGCCTCAACTGACCACAGCCTTTTTTTTTAAACCAGAGTTTCCCCCCTTTCCTTCGACATTGCGGGGGAAACGCGAAAATGTGACAGTGAAGACATGCTCTTACCACACAGACATTTAGCGCATACGTTAAAACCTTTTCTGCCTTTCGGAAGACTAGGCCATTGAGTGCCAGTAGGAACGGGTGACAGAATTTCAGAAAAGCATTTACACTGGTGTCGTGAGGAACGGGTGACAGAATTTCAGAAAAGCATGCACACTGGTGTCGTGTTCAGACAACATCTCTGAAGTAGGAATGTGGCTACCTTATTCATGGGCTTAAACAGTCGTATACGCAAAATCTCACCATTCGTGAACCTCAGACCTCTAGTCGAGGAACGAAAAAAAAACCGACTGGTGGAGCTCATTCCTCTCTAGGTACAGAATGCATGCTGGGTATGTTAGTGTTCCGTAACCTACAGAACACTCATGATTTAACGTGTAAACTGGATCTACTGTATGCAATTTATATACACAAGAAAGGAATTAAGGCACTGGCACCAGAGATTTATCATATCCCCACCCAACATTCTCCAGATTCCACTGCCAAGGTTCGAACTCATGACTTAATGGGCCTGCAAGGGTGAAAGTCAAATCTTCTACCCACTCTTCTTTAACTTCCGTAGACAAATGCGGATGGTAAAACGTTAATCCTCTCTTACGTAACCCAACGGTAAAGTTACTGGTAAAATGTGATAGTGAAGATACGCCTTTACCACATAGACCATTTACAACAGAAGATAATGACACCTCCTCACCAGATCCGTAAAAAGAATATCCTAAGTGTTATACTAATACGTGTGTTTTGAAGCCTAGCCCAGAAGTCTCAAGTTCAGAAATCATTCCAAGAAGTTGTCCTCCCATTCTATTCAGTCTCAAGTGGTAATCTGGATACTGGGTTTCGGAGAGACAGTTATCTAAGTGGCAATGCCAATAGTGCAAGGACTAGAACCCAGACACAACAAGAGGGGAAGGTAAAACTACCAGGAAAAATATATATAAGTCTGAAGATTAGTTTTACTCGCTGACGAGAGCTGACTCCTCCCTTCAAAACACACACAACACACAGACAATGGCAATGACAAATTCTTTTATTTCGAGGATAATGAATAAGCCACCCTTGTACTTTTTTACATTCAGTCCCCGCCCTTAGGGATATATATATATATATATATGATAATAAAATAAAATAAAACCCATACCAATACACGCACACAGTAAACAGGAAACAATATCTACTCAAAAAATCCACCCACAAAAATCACTGAAAAGAGAGAGAGAGAGAAAAAAAGCAAACAAAATAATACAGAGAGCAAAACAGAACAAAACAGAAAACACAGACACAATCGACAAAATAGCAAAGAAACTAAGAGCAAAATAAAAGCAAGAGAGAGAGAGAGAGAGAGAGAGAGAGAGAGAGAGAGAGAGGAGAGAGAGAGAGAGAGAGCATGTCCTTTGCAGGGGGGGGTGAAGGATAATAGGAAGGGTCTAGTTTGGCATGTGGCCGAGCGGTGCCGCCCGCCCCTGTGTGTCTTATCTATGTGTGAGCCATGGCTGAGGGGTAGCTGCTTGTCTGTCTGTCTGTCTGTCAGCCACTAATGGCTCCTGCCACACAGTGAGGCGGCGAGCAACAACGCAAGACTTGCTAACACTCACTACTAGCCTACACGGGAAGGGTGTGTGTGTGTGGTGGGGGGGGGGGGGGGGGGGGGGCTTTTAGTTTGTCATCGGAGCTCATCACAGCCAGGCCAGCCCTTAGCCAGCGCAGTGTGTGAAGAGCGATCCTCCTCGGCAAGAGGCGTTGGTTGGTGTCTGGGTGAAGACATATTGTCCCCGTAAGCCCCGGCCATCAATAACACATGTCACCCCCTGAAAAGCCCCCATTGTGGGCAGAGTGACAAGCGGGCTGAACCTTATAGACAGGGGTACCCAGAACACCTTCTTTTCGTCTGATGAACCATCCATCAGCTCCCCCCCCCCCCCCCCCCCCCCCCCCCACACACACACACAACACACGGTACCACTCAGCCGGCAAGTTGTGGAGGGAAGGGGAGTAGGAAGGGAAGGGAAGGGAAAGCCAACCCAAGGACCCCCCTGGCTTGAAGTTCTCGTAAATCGAGCAGAGCGCGCCAGGAGGGCTGTCAGTCATGTCAAAGCGGACACTGGTTCAAAGTCAATGAGGATTTCATCCTCCTGAAGACTGGCCTACAAAAACAGCCGGGCCTCGTTTGAATTTGTGTCGATGTGTGTGTGTGTGTGTGTGTGTAGAAGAGTGGTGAAGGGGCTGTTTGTGCCCCCCTTGTGTTTGATGGGTGGGGAAGACAGATTTATCATGCCACGTTTCTTTGCTTTCATATTACCCCGCTTCCTCCGGGCCATTAATCACTCCGGACCCACAGGGAGCTCGGCGATGGCTTTCAATTTAGTATGGAACATTGCTCCACCGGCCATTTCTTTCGGGGGATCGCGACTATAAATCAGGGCTTAATATGCCCATTTACCGGGCTGCCGGGCTTCTCAAAATGCTCATGTAATTTGATGTTAATACAGAATGGCTGCGCAAATGTCCGAGCGCCGATGAGTTATGGAGCACTACGGCCACGAGTCGTTGCCAACGGCTCGCTTTTGTGACCTCACTAGGAGCGGTAACTACCGACCTAAACATTCCCGCGGATCATTTACTTTGCTTGCGCAAAAAAGAGGGGGGAGCCGCCAAAGAGAAGATAATGCCAGCGTGAGAAAAGAACAGTTTATGACATATGTGGGCAGACCGTATTACCATAAACTTTCCGCGATATGCGAAACCATTTTCCTTTCCCCCCAGCTCACCCCCCTCCCTCCCCCCCTCCTGTGTTATCGATCAGCAGAAGAGACCTTAATCTACATCGTTAGGCTCTCTCTCTCTCTCTCTCTCTCTCTCTCTCTCTCTCTCTCTCTCTCCTCTTCTCTCTCTCTCTCCCCTTTTTTCCTCCCCTCCTCTTTTCCTCTCCATTTTCTGTATAAGCAGTTCAGTCTCAGACCAGACACCATCTGTAATGATTCCCATCCTCTTACTGACCGTAATCTGTCATAGGAATATACTTTGCGCCTACTTTAAGGTAGCATCACTGGACAAGATGTTCAATAATTCAGCGTGCAAACCTACCATTGCTGGAAAGTTTCCCGGTATTTTTGGTAAATGAAGATTGGGAGACGGGTACTTCGTGAGATGAAATGATCTTGTATGTCACTTTGATGGACGATAATCCAAATGAAGTGGGGTTTTTTCTTCTTCTGTTTTGTTTTTTGAAGGAAAGTTTACTCCCTTACTGAAGCTTGTAAATCTCTCTCTCGTTCTCTCTCTCTCTCAGAGTTTATATTGGGCAGGCTTTTTTTTTTTTACAATTTAGGATCATGGTCGACCATCTTATAATTTCGTAACGATTTTTCTTGAAACCTTTTTCCCCCAGTGCACTACCCATTACAGAACCGTTTCATTTCCAGACATTTGTCAGTTGTGAGAGATGGTAGAACACAGTGAATGGGAAACGTTAACAAGCAGCTGGTGTGCAGAAAGCAAACAAACAAAAAAGACCCAAACAGCCCCCCGTCCCCACACACACACACACACATACACACACATGCGCGTGCACGCACACACACACATGCACACCCAGGCGGCATACCATGCACACACTGAGAATATCCAGTCTGTTACTGTTTTGTTTACCCATTGATTTCCAGCAGATCTCTTGGAGTGGAATCCAGCTTGCTCTCCCAGGACCAAGGACAGGAGGTGGCGGCCACACAACAGTATCATTGTCGATGTCTCTCCTCTCAGCCTGAGAACGGCTTTACCCAGGAGAATGGGGCTTTCCGGTTGAATAGTGATGCCTGATTAACTTCTGTCGTTTGTCTATGTTTTGCTGCTTTATTTTGGTTTTGTTTGTTTATATATTTTACTTGTATAGTAATATTTTGGTTTCCGGTTGGTACGTATGTTGATAAACATTTGTCTCAAAGTTTTGTTGTTGTTGTTGTTTTATTTACTTATTTGATAGCTTGCGTATTGTTTTGACTTAATTTGTTGGCTTGCTTCTTCGAGAGAGCTTCTTTTCTGTTTGAAATAAGATACCGGAGACACAAATCTGACGAAACCTTGAAAAAAAACACTTCTAAATAATAAGACTTAGAATATAAGAGTTTTATTATTTTTAAAAATCAGATATCACTCTATTTATATGATGCTTGAAGAGGACATTTCGCGAAGAAGGTAGATGTGGATACTTGTTATTTGGCATTTTCAACAATACGTTGAGAACAGTGGAAAAATGAATAAAAAGATAGATAAATAAATAAAGGTAAAGATAAATAAATGAATAAATAATATCATTACTGTTAGTTTCCTTCAAAATATTTACACGTTTGCTTGTTTTTGTTTTTGTATTTATTTTGACATACTAGTGATTACCACGCATACTGTTAGTTCCCTTCAAAACTTTGTATTTGTTTGCCGAGTTTTGTTTGCGTTTGTGTATTAATTTGAACTTGTTTTCTATCGTAATTTTCTTCAAAATCTGTGTTTGTTTGCTCGTCACTTTGTGGTTTTGTGACATTTTTAATCACATACAAACGCTGACACTTAAAAGCGTGGCAGAAGAAGCAGAGAAAAAAGACAAGGAGACAGACATAGACACAGATAAACAGACAGAAAAGTTGGCGCGGGGTGGAGGGCGGGGGGGGGGGGGGGGGGGGGGGGGGAGAGAGGGGGGGGGGGGGGGGGGGGTTCAGAGGTTTTCTGAGGTTGATAAGGCGTCAGTGGGAGGCCAGTGGGAAAGTTGCCCTTCACACGCGAAAGACCCATCTGCTAAAAGTTCCTTTCCTCTGGTAGCCTAGGCCTAGCAGTTCGCTGACATCAACTGGGAGCCACCACTAACGAGGCAGCCTGGGTGCAGAGGACACCAACTTCCTCCACATGACACTCATGCACGCGCCTGGTCACATTAGTGTGTGTGCATGTGTGTGTGTGTGTGTGTGTGTGTGCGCGCGCGCGCGTGTGTGTGTATGTGTGTTGGATTTGTGTGGTGTGGGTGGGTGCGTGCGTGCGTGTGTGTGTGTGTTTCTGTTGGTTGGGCTTTTTGTATGTTTGCTTTTCACCAGTGGTAAGACTGCAGCCCAGTGTTTCTGAACAAGATGGAAACAGGGGGCTACATCTTCCTCAACTATACGCAGTCTGCAAGCAAAGGACTTGTCCTTAGGGTACGTGGAGAAAATAACTGGGCTACTTTGTAAGTGACCAGCTATGCAGCGCAGATCACAGGGCAGACCTGTTCTTGCAGACAGACAGACAGACAGACCCTTGGGGAAATGGGGCCAGACGAAGACTACCTCTAAAGCGGCCAAAGTGTTAGCACATGTAGCATCATTGTTGGTGTGGAGATGACAGGACAGGCTTTGCCAAGACCCACTCCCTATTTTCTGAATAACGTAGAGATAAAGCACACATACCAATGCAGTCGAGAGCGCGTGCGTGCACACACATGCATGCATACATACATACATACGTACAATACATACATAAATCTATACGTACATATGTGCGCACAATGCACGGAGAGAGAGAGAGAGAGAGAGAGGAGAGAGAGAGAGAGAGAGAGAGAGAGAGAGAGAGAGAGAGAGAGAGAGAGCGAGAGAGAGAGAGACAGACAGACAGATAGGCAGGCAGGAAGACAGACAGACAAAGACACAGGCTCAGAGACAAGACGGTGCTGTGCAACTGAAAAAAGTAGACATTTTTTCTTTCCTGCAGCACTTTAGCAATGTGGGAGCCGGTGAAGTGTCAAAACAAAGGCAGGCAGGCAGGCGTGAGCTCAGCCCTGGCTCAATCAGCACCTCTTCAGTTTGCTCCAGTTCTACAGCGAATTTGTTTGACATCTAGCAGCCAGTCAGCCAGACAATGTATGCAAATCCACTGTCCTTTGATGGCAGCACTCCATCTTGGCTGGCACCCCATGCCCGCTGGCAAATTGAATTCAGCTTCTTTTTACAAACGGCACTGTCATAACAAACCAAATGTCTTTCGCCTGAATGCAGATATACTACCCCCACAGCCCAGGTTTTCTGCCAGTGTTGTTTTAGCTGGGGCTGGTTTGGAGAGAAAGACAGGCAGACGCAAGCCAGCCCAGCAGCCAGGCTTGCCTTGTCTAACAGCGGTTTGCAAATCCGGGACGACCGACCATGGTTCTCGCTCAATTGAATCCTTTGAAGTTGGACGTTCGGGACATTTCCTCCCAGCGTGAAATGCTTGTGTTCACATGGTTTTTGCGGGGCGAGCCTGAGTAAAGGAGCCTGTTGGCTGGTTGGCTGCACAAGCTGCGGGGACTGACTGCATGCTGCTTTATGTTGCACGTGCAATGGTAAACCCCTGTCGACCTTGCATGTGGCACACACATGCGCGCGCGCACACACACACACAATACACACACAAGCGGTTCTCCTTGTCTCTTGGGCAGCCACCCTGATGGGATGCACGCGGTGCTTGGTGAACTGTACCGGCTCCTGTTTTGATACTAGCAAAACGTACATGTCATAATCGTGATGCCTGCGAAGCGTAAGAGAGAGACAGAGATCGAGAGAGACAGAGAGCGAGAGAGAGAGAGAGAGAGAGACCAGGGAGGGATGAGGGGGGGGGGGGGGGAGGGAGTGGGGGCTGCAGGCAATTTCCCACTTCAAAGTGATTGACGAGCGCGTGTTATGACAAGAGCGCGCGCTGCTCGCCCTGCCCCCATCTCAGCACGTCAGACAGGATTTGCAGGAGCGGGCCTCAACAGGCAGGGCAGGCCTGAGGGGCCTGGTGTGTGGGGTAAATAGGGTGTCAGGTGTAATAGGCCCCCGCTCGTTAGAGACGAGACAGAACAGTCGCTGGTTATTAGGCCGACATTGCTGGGGAGTCTTGAAGGTATATTGCTTGTCAGTTCTCGCTGCCCTGCTAATCTTGCATCAAGCCCAGAAAGAAGCTCGCAGGCTGGGAGATGCCTGGCTCTGGCACTTGCTGCTGCTTCGACTATACCATACTACCCCCTTCGCGGGCCTCTACAGCTTGCTCTGTAAGGAGAGGGGGTGGGGGAGTGAGCCACAGTCCCTGAAACACAGCACTAGGCCTCTCTCTCTCTCTCTCTCTCTCTCTCTCTTCCATCCTCCCTACCCCCACCTTCCTCCATCCTCTCCTCTCCCTCACACAGACGTCAGCAGACGCGCGCCTCAAACCTGTCTGGTTTCATCAAGCGGGAAATGAATATCTCACAGGCCCTTCGTTTGCACTCTTTGTTGTCACTTTGCATTAGGCGCTGCTTGAAGGCTGAGGGGCTGGCGGGCCTGACTTGCACACAGTGGGGCCCTCCACAGGGGGAAGCACTTGAGTTCACTCATGGTGTGAGCACGAGACTTTTGTTGCTGTCGAGATGACGGGGAAAAAGACAGAAGAAAAATGTAGATGGGATGGGGGGGGAGGGAGGGAGGGAGGGAGAGAGAGAGAGAAAGAGAGAGAACTTGAAATGAGAAAGAGAGTGGAGAGAGGTGAGAGAGAAAACTTAAAAATGAGAGAGAGAGTGGGGGAGAGATCGGTTTTCGTGTTCTTAAGGTGCTTTTTCAAACAGCACAGAGACAGAGACATGCATACAGACGGACACAGACAGAAAGAGACATACACAAAGACAGAGAGACTGGAAGTGAGGGAGAGAGGAAGAAAGAGCAGGGGATCGGTGTTTCTTTTTTATATAAATGTCTCCTGCCTTCAAGCAGTAGCAGCAGAAGCAGCAACAGAAGCAGCAGCAGCAGCAACACACAGAGACAGAGACAGCGATGGGAAACTTTGCCCCCTCCCACCCTTTACCTCGTTATTTGTAGGCCTACTCTTTAAATCTCCTCTTTCTTTTTGTATTCAAAGTGTGAAGGGGAACAAACACGCCGATTAGTTCAAGCAGAGGGAAACAGGCTGGCAAACAGCATCGCACGTCTCGCGCACGTCAGCCCATGTCTGCTAGGTAAACGATTGCTGTAATAGCAGGAGTGTAAATTGCTGATTTCAACCCGAATAAAAAGCAAGGCCTGGGCAGGTTTATTTATGTTTGCTGGCGCAAAGGGTCTCTCTCTCTCTCTCTCTCTCTCTCTCTCTCTCTCTCTCTCTTCTCTGGCATGTGCGGCTTTCTCCCTATGTGTGTGTGTGTGTGTGTGTGTGGTGTGTGTGTGGTGTGTTGGGGAGGAGGGTGGGGGAGGGGGGGGCGGGTGCGAGCATTCATGTGTATGTGCGTGTGTATGAAACACACACACACTCTATCTCTCTTTCTCTCTGTCTCTCTCTCTCTCTTTCTGCATGTATCTCTCTCTGTCTCTCTCTCTATGTCTCTCTGTCTCTGTCTGCTGTCTTTCTCTCTGTCTGTCTCTGTCTCTCTATCTTTCTCTCTCTTCCCTTGCAGAGAAAGACTGGGCCGTTGACAAGTGGATAGGGTGTGGAGATACACAGATAAAAGCAAGACTGACAAGAAACAAGTGCGGAGATTTAACTCAACAGAAATCAGACAACAGACAGATGGGCAGGTTATAAATTGAAAGGAGATTGGACAGGAGACAGAGAGATGCAGAGACATAAATGAATAGAAACAGGTGGACGAAAGACAGAAACACAGAATGGAGAAGAGAGAGAGAGAGAGAGAGAGAGAGAGAGAGAGAGAGAGAGAGGCAGACAGACAGTCAGACAGAGGAGGGAGAGGAGAGAGAGAGAGAGAGAGAGAGAGAGAGAGAGAGAGAGAGAGAGAGAGAGTAGAGAGAAGAGAGAGAGAGAGAGAGAGAAACGCAAAACCCAAACGCAATTTTATTTTACGAAAGAGAGAGGGGCAGACAGACTGACAGACAGGCAGACAGAGACAGACAGACAGAAAGACAGACAGACAGACAAAGAGACAGAGAGAGATCTGAAGGGACTAGTTTTGCTGTTTCAGAACTTGTGATAGACCTGCCAATAATAAGAGGCAACCAGTTGTGACGTGTTTCTTGCAGGATTTTGTCCTGAAGTTACCAGTGTCATTTCCCTGCCACTTTATCCTGCATGGGGAGGAGATGGGATACAAACTGATATACCCTCTACATAATCTTAACGCATACAAGTTCCTTAACAAAATCTCTTTGAAGAACAGACCAGCTATGGCAAGTAGTACAGATGACACAATGATTATACCCAGCATGCAGTTATGAGCTGGAGGTGGATAAGCTCACATACATTTTTTGTGTCAAAGGCATACAACCTACAGGTTTCAGTACAATGTCTCTCATTCTTCTTCTTCACAGAGTTATGGAAGAAGCCAGTCAGCCTGTCCACTCACATGAGCATTGGGTGTTGTATTCTTTTCATGTATGTTGTTCTGAACTAATAACATTTTGTTTCAAAGAAGTAGGATAGTGAACAGCAGACAACAGTTCATTCTTATCTGAATTACACAATCAATGCACAGCAATACTACATATCGTGACTGTTATCTGATTTGCATGATTGATGCACAACAATATTACACACTTTGTTTGTTACTAACATAATTAATCATTTGTTATGTTGGTAAACCGAGGAGTCTATTCAGTATTCTCTTTTTTGCCAGTCTGCTTAATCCTTTTTACAAGAGCATACTCACCCTAGCCACTGTGCTCACATACCTATTATAGTTCACCATTCAGTCTGTTCAAAGGCACACAAATCTTTCTTCATTCTTTATTGCCCCAAAGATGACACTGCAACACTTCCAGGATGCTGTGAGCTTTCCCAGCTTCAGTGCACATGCTCCTGTCACAACCATTCAGCAGGGGAGCCGGCCATTTTGATGACACGATAAAGGACGTAACTCTCCCGGGAATGTGACAAGACAACATTGTCTGACATGCATGTGGATTAGGTATGCACATGCCCATAAATCAGGAGGTGCAAGATCTGGGGCAGATATTTACCACCAGTGCAGTGCTCTAACTCACAGTGAGCCATGGTATGCATGACAGAATGGGTATTGATTGGGATTCCCTTGTGGGCTGTAGTCTTGTTTTGTGTTTCCTGTAGCTTGGGGAAATGAATAATTGATCATAAAATGGAAGTGATCTGTTATTACAAGTGCTTTTGCACAGGGTTAGTGCAGATACTGTTGAAGCCACTTCAGCTTTATTCATTTCGGTTTGTTTATTTTTTAAGTCTAAAACTCTGTACCTGTGAGGGCACCTATGTGGTGAAGAAAAAAGCAATATCCATAACTTTGCATAACATCTGTCAGAGAGGGAGAGAGAGAGAGAGAGGGAGGAAGAACAGCTTTTCATCAAGCCTTTAAAAAAATTGTTAATAATTATTCTCAGTCTCACCAGTCTTTCTGGCTGATGACAACACATTACAAATAAAGAGAACACAAACCTCATGAACACCCATATTATATACAGGTAATACTAATACAGTTGTCTAGAGAGGCTCAAAGTCCAACTGTGTATGTCCCCACAAGTGCATCTATCAGATTAACAAGGTTCAGAATGAACAGACAAAGTCTAGCCCTTTACTACATGGAAACAATACAAAAAAGAGAACACATGCATGGCACCTCCTCAACACAAAAGACACTTTGTTCAACTGGACTGCAAATGGTGGACTACTATTACAGTGTCAAGAAAACAGAGAGTCAATGACAGGATCGCCTTCTTGCTGTTCTGACTGCTAAGTTGCTGTCAGTGACACTGATATTCCCCAGATGGCTGACCTGCATCCCTAAGATGGCTGCCATGCAAATCTGTTTCCTCCCTAACTTCCACGCACATGACCTAACGCATATTCATGGCAGGAAATGAGGAGGTGATGTAAAAACACTACTGTCGTGGAAAAGAATCACTGCTGCTACTTGTGCTCATTGTTATTCTCCCTTTTTGCCCCCTAAATATCTGTTTCAAAGCATCAGCTTAAGGACAGCCAGACTTGGAACAAAAACATTTCTTAGAAATGTTATGGAATTATTTGAAAAAAGAAAAACGTGAAAGTACAATTAGATACAATGACATTACTTCACTGAGCCATTTCAAAGACATATTTAGACAATAACGAAAGCTCATGCTACTGATATTCAACATTCTCCACAAACACATATTTCCCTCTTAAAACTTAGTTTTTAGTTAAAAACTAATTTACACCATCTGGAAAAGGCCACTGAAAAACACACTAATTTTGTTGTTGTTGTTGTTGTTGGGTAGGGTTTTTTGATAACATGTATTTGATGTTTCCTCCAGCATGTCACTTTGTCTCCCCCCCCCCCCCCCTTTCCTCTTCTTCTTCACCTTCCCTTTCTCTCCCATACCTCATGTACTTCCTTACCCTTTCATGCACACATACACACACATTGTTCGTGTGCATAATATATGACTCCTTATCCAATATATAAGTACAAAATATTGCCATTAGCAAGTAACATTAATAGTTTTAACAGTACACTCATAACCTACAACAGACAAACTGGTGCAGCAAAGAACCACGGCAGGCATGCTCTTTACCTTTCCTGAAGATGGATAGGAAACAAAAATGAACGTGACTGGTCCACTCATAACCCTGCCCCTGAAACTACCAAGGATAGGCACGTATACATAACCTAAGTACAGAGTGCTGGGATTTTGTCTCTATTCCCTCCCCCCTCCACCTTGAGTTGATGCACTGGGGTCATGTAAGCTATATGAATTTATGGCAGAAAGATGGGTGATAGGAAGTTTCAAAGGACATGGTGATGATGCAAAAGACATAAATCACTGTGTAATTAGATTGGGGAAATAATCACTGCCAACCTTTTATGTGCATGATTTACCTGGTGGTAGCAGGGCTGCTAACAGGGAGTAGAGCATAGACAGACTGGAGAGTGGGGCAGCAAAAGAGGGATGAGGATAGGGTTAGATAGTGGGTTAGTGCTCAATGTACATAGACTGAATACTTTTCTTCTGCTAGAGTGTACATGGGAAAAAAGAGAGAGAGACACAGAGACAGAGAGAGAGCCCTATATCTCTCATTGATTCTTCATGGAGTTATGAAAGACGCCAGTCAGTCTGTCAACAGGTATGATAGTGAGCAGCAGACTGAAGATTATCCTGTTTAAAATATGCAAATGATGCACACAATATCAACCCATCCTGCCAACCGTTAACAAATGTTTTGTCATGCTCCTAGATCAAAGAGTCTATTCTCTTTTTGGCTAGGTGCATGATAAGTTTTGCAGGCGCACAGTGACCATAGCCACTGTGCTCACATATATATTATAGTTCATCATTCAGTCTGCTCAAAGGCACAGAAGTTTTAATTCCCTCTTTATTGCCCCAAAGATGGCGCTGCAACACTTCCAGGATGCTGTGAGCTTTCCCAGCTTCAGTGCACATGCTCCTGTCACAACCATTCAGCAGGGGAGCCGGCCATTTTGATGACATGATAAAGGACGTAACTCTCCCGGGAATGTGACAAGACAACATTGTCTGACATGCATGTGGATTAGGTATGCACATGCCCATAAATCAGGAGGTGCAAGATCTGGGGCAGACATTTACCACCAGTGCAGTGCTCTAACTCACAGTGTGCCATGGTATGCATGACAGAATGGGTATTGATTGGGATTCCCTTGTGGGCTGTAGTCTTGTTTTGTGTTTCCTGTAGCTTTGCGAAAATGAATAATTGATCATAAAATGGAAGTGATCAGTTATTTCAAGTGCTTTTGCACAGAATTGGTGCAGATATTGTTGAAGCCACTTCAGCTTTATTGAGTTTAGTCTGTATATTCTGCACTTAACACTCTGCACTTTTGAGGGCACATATGTTGTTAAGAAGAAAGCAATATCAATAACATTGCATGACATCTGTCACAGTGAGATAACATTAATTAAGCCTTCTGTTTTTAAATACTGTTAATAAATATACTCAGTCTCACCAGTCTTTCTGGCTGATGACAACACATTACAAATAAAGAGAACACAAACCTCATGAACACCCATATTTTATACAGGTAATACTAATACAGTTGTCTAGAGAGGCTCAAAGTCAAACTGTGTATGTCCCCACAAGTACATCTATCAGATTAACAAGGTTGAGAATGAACAGACAAAGTCTAGCTCTTTACTACATGGAAACAACAAACAAGAGAACAAATGCATGGCACCTCCTCAACACAAAAGACACTTTGTTCAACTGGACTGCAAATGATGGACTACTATTACAGCGCCAAGAAAACAGAAAGTCAATGACAGGATCGCCTTCTTGCTGTTCTGACTGCTAAGTTGCTGTCAGTGACACTAATATTCCCCAGATGGCTGACCTGCATCCCTAAGATGGCTGCCATGCAAATCTGTTTCCTCCCTAACTTCCGCTCACATGATGTAATGCATATTCATGGTAGGCAATGATGAAGTGACGTAAAAACACTACTGTAGGGAGAAAGAATGACTGCTGCTACTTGTGCTCATTGCTATTCTCCCCTTCCCCCCAACAATCTGGTTCAGAACATCAGCTTGTAGAAAGCCAGCCCTGGAACCAAAACATTGCTTAGAAAGGTTAAGGCATTATTTAAAAAAAAGGTGAAACTACAGGTAGATACAAGCATGTTATAATATTGAGTTGGATGTTGCTTCTTCACTAAGACATTTCAGGCATCTTTACACACTAACTGAACTTAATGCTACTGATGTTCAACATTTTCCACAAATATATTTTTCCTGTTTAAAATATGTGTTTCTAGTTCAGAATTAATTACAAAATATCTGGATAGGCCCTCTGCCAAACATACTGCTTTTGTACTTTTTTTCTAAACTTTTGTCTGGTGTTCCATTCAAACAATAAATTCCATCTTCTCTCTTTCCTCTTGTTTTTCTTCACCTTTCCTCTCTCTCCCATACCTCATGTATCTGCTTATTACCCTGTCATGCACATACACAACTGTTCATAGTATATGACTCCTAAATGGATATATAAGTACAAAGTCTTTTCCATTAGCAAGTACTAACAACAATCCTTAACCAGTATGCTCATCACCTAGAACAGACAAACTGATACAGAGAGAGACCATGGCAGGCATGGCTTTACCTTTCCTGAAGAGGGATAGGAAACAGAAATGAACGTGACTGGTCCACTGATAACCCTGCCCCTGCAACTACCAAGGATTGGCTCATATACATAACATAAGCGCAAGGCCTGCTGGGATTTTGTCTCTACCCCCTCCCTCCTCCTCTTTCCACCTTGAGTTGATGTACTGGGGTCATGTAAGCTATAGGAAGATGGCGGAAAGATAAGTGATGGGAAGTTTCAAAGGATGTGGTGATGATACAAAAGACATAAATCACTGCGTAAGTGCATTGCGGAAATGATCGCTGCCAACCTTTTATGTGCACGATTTATCTGGTGGTACCGTTGCCAGGGAATACAGCATGAAGAGACTGGAGAATGGAGCAGCAAGGAGTGATGAGGCTAAGGGTAGATAGTGTTTTAGTGCTCAGTTGACATGATTTTACTGAAAACCTTTCTCCTGCAAGAGCTACATGAGAGAGAGAGAGAGTGTGTGTGTGTGTGTGTGAGAGAGAGAGGGGGAGATAAGAGAGAGAGATGTCAGCTAAGCATGCACATGATTGTGCATAGCAATAACTCATTGTAATGATGAGAGGACTTAAACCAGAATAACTTCAAGGTGAGCTTTCCTTTGTAGCAGTGGCTGAACAAGCAAACAGCCAAACAAACACCGAAACAAAAAAATAAACAAACACCCCAAAGCGCACATAGACACACACACACACGCGCGCGCACGCACACACACATACACACACACAAAAACACACAAATTCAGTTGCCCTGAAAGTCATGAGCATCACAGTTGTAAAAGTTCAGCACACAAACTATTTTTTTAGTGCCAACTTTCATCTGATATTAGATTGTCACTGCTTTAACGACTAGGAATATACACAGATCAACATGGTTAAGAAAAGTTTATATTTGTTAGGGCACACAAGTACTGTCATACACACAAACCTACAGACATGGAACACTGATGCATGATATGAGAACATAACTCATATACAGTTAAAAAAGCCAACAAACAAAAAATCAGAGGATGTGAAACATAATAAACAAGCACAACACATACATTTCCCAATATCAGTCCACCCACACTTAGCCTAGGGATGTAGAATATTTCCATCCTGCCTGAACTGAAAATACTGCCAGCACTAAGCGAAGAACAGGTCACCAAAATACTGTTTGAATCCATCACCGTTGAACTCTGGTTGGTGGCACTGATGATCCCCAGATGTCTGGATCTGCATGTCAATGATGGCTACCGTGCCGGCATATCCTATCTCTGTCTTTCCAATCTCGTAATGTAATAGAAAGGCAGAGAACAGAGGGTGTAACATGATCCATGCTGTGTTATTTGGTACCTCTCGCTGTTGGCTGTAAAACAGAGCAGAAAACTACCACAGGCTAAACAGTGTAATAATTACAGCTGAAGTTTTCCCGTTGTTTCTAAATTACTTTGCTTTCATCTGTCAGAAAAAAAGATATAAAAGACAAAAAAGATGAATATTGCAAGGGAATATCATATAGATAAAAAGAAGATGCATGTGACATTTACAATGCACAGTTACCTAATATACATATGCACGTGATTAAAAGAATATGAGGTATTAGTTATTTTCAAGCATTGAAAAAAACCAAACAAACAATTTTTTCAACAAAAGTCATAAAACTGATGTCATGGTTGGCTGTACAGAACAAGTGTGGTCTTAATTTTGCCCAACCCATCAAGTTATTTTCCTTGATATTGATATCTCTCCTAAATCTTAGATCTGTTCATGAAAATACACTTTGCGCATTACTCTGTGACAAAACACCATTACGAACTATGAAAAGCCCATGTTGTCATTAGCAAGCTTTCAGTCGTTACCAAAGCAGTTTGTGACCTACAGATAAATCATTCAGCCCAAGGACATCACAAGAGAGGACCATGGCGATGTATTCAGTTCCCTCTCGGGGAAGATGGATGTCAAATGGGAAGGAGCATGACAGGCTGACAGATGGCCTTGTCCCCAAGATAGCCAGCAGCTCTGTTGTATACACATGTACGTGTGAAGATGAGCTGGGGATTTGCCTGCAGTCCCATCACCATGTCGTGATGACTGGGGCCATGGCGGCTGGGGAGCCAATGGATGGTTGGCAGCAAGGTTGGCAGGGCCCATTACACAGCTGAACTTAAACCAGTCAAGACAAGGGTATCTTAAGCACGCAATCGGTAAATTTTAGTCTCTGGTAATTTAGTGCTTATTCAGTCTATGACACTCTGGTGCTTATCAAAGATTCGAGGACGGACCGAAGAGAAGTGATGGCAGATTAAGGAAGGAACAATGGTAAAGGCAAAATGATTGTAGATGACTCGTGTACCCTAAATGTAGGTGGAATGCCCGTGAAGATATCCATGTATGTCCTATAGCTGACAGGGCAGCACTCTTCAAAATGTGGTCTTGGAAATAATGTAAATTCCTTGGTCATCATCACACTTAAATTCACACACCCTAACATAGGCACAGGCAGACAGAAAGACATATAGACAGACAGGCAGACAGACAGACAGACAGACAGACACACACACACACACACACACACACACATAGGAATATTTGTGATGAACTTCTTCCTACTGATAGTCCCTGGAGGAAAATGCAGAGAAGCCAGCATCAGCACCAGCATCACTCCTTGACCTACATGGTCTTTGAGGAGACTGGTCGGCATTTCTATTTTTTAACGGTATCCGAGCTAAAAAAAACAACCCAACAGTCTGCTTAAAAATAGCTAAGTGGTACAAAACGAAACAAAACAAAACTGCAAACGGAACACTTCACAGTACAAAAATTGAAAAAGACATTAGACTATTGTTAGATTTGAGTAGTAAGTCAATGTGAAATAGTTTACTGTTAGATTTCAGCGGTAAGCGAATATTGTGTTCTTTTTATGGATGGATATCACTATTCTTCTTTACTGTTAATCCTTATTAAACATTTCTGCTTGACCTTAAAAAAAGAGCAAAAACCCCTTAAGTATATTTTGCCTAGAACTCTCCATCCCATGCATCCTCACTGTTTACAAATCTGCAACAAAACCATACTATCCTCTCCTGACAGAACACATTCCCAGTCGAACTTTTATCCTGGCAGGTTGCCATCAGCAGACATCTGGCGGTTAACAAACGAGAACAGGACCCACCGACAGATGAGCCTCCGGACAGAAAGGACCAGGAGGATGCACTGGGCCTACCTACCTTTGGCCAAGAGAGATCGACAAGGGGAGTGAACATGACAGCAGCACAGATATCGGTGTCCCTCCGAGGGTCTGCGCCCTCCAGTATGCATACATCAGTCTGAGCATAAGGCAGAGAGCCCACATATCTTCTCTTCTGCTTGTTGTGATGTACTGCAGTTGTATCAGACAAGGGGAGGGGGGATGTTCACTAAGTGATAGTTGATACAGGCTTTGAAGAGCTGGTAGCGTACAAAGACAGAAACCAGTCTGTAATTACATCGAGAAAAAATGATTACTGTGTACTCTTTGTGAACTTGATTTCTCTGGTACAGTCACCGCTAACATAAGTATTCAGAAGTATGAAAGACCAGGCTTTCAAAGAGTGTTGATAGAGAGGAGTTTTGGTTTAGTTTGTATGGTATGAATTTCTTTAAGATAAGCTGCAGAGACAGTGTATACATAGCTGCAGGTTCATGCTGGCGCCCCCCCCCCCCCTCCCACCCGTCTCCCACCCGACTCTCTCTCTCTCCTGTGTCTCTCTCTCTTCTCTCTCTCTCTCTCTCTCTCTCTCTCTCTCTCTCTCTCTCTCTCTCTCTCTCTCTCTCTCTCTCTCTCTCTCCTCTTTCTTTCTTTCTTTCTTTCTTTCGTTCGTTCGTTCTTTCTTTCTTTCCTTCTTTCTACCCCATTCTCTCTCAGCTTCACACAACAGTACACTCCATTACCCAACTATACCCATCATCACACAACAACGACCTCATTATGACCACAGATAAGTTTTTTTGCCATTCATTAATAATGAACACCAGGACGCCAAAAAAACCAAACAAACCAATCATGACCCACCACCACCATAACTAACTAAACAGAGCCAATCTGAACACAAGAAGAGCACAGACGCATGATGCCTCCTGTACCGTGGCCTTGAGCCAAGACAGACAGACAGACAGGCAGACAGACATGCAGACTGATAGATGAACCCTGTAAACGAATGTGACAGCACCACAGATAGGCCCCATGCCCGAGAAGGCCAGAAGATCCACGTAGCTCTCTAAGTGTGAGGATGAGCCAGGGTATGTGGCTGCATGACTTTCCACACCTACGTCCATAATATACTAGATCTTTTTGTCTGACTAAAGCGGTTGGTGAAACGGTAAGTGGAAGGCCAGGGAGAGGCGTTACCATTTAGTCAAGTGTTGTTGAGATAATAAACAAATATGCACGTCTATGAGTTTATTGTAAAAAAGGAAATGATTGTTCCTTCTTCTGTGTGGGCGCAAGAAGTGTTTGTATTACTTAAAAATTACATTTTATTTGCTGTAAAGTAGGCTGATAAGAGATTAAATGTTCTGTCTGCATGTCTGCCTTTCTCTTTCTCACACACATACGGGCACACACACACACACACAAGCAAGCGCACACACACACATCTTTTAGGAAATGTTGACTATGTTTATTATGTTTGCTGTCTTGTTCTGACTTAATGGCAACACAGTTTTTGATTCTTGATTCTTGATTGATTCTTCACACACACATAGAATCAGAGATCTGCTAAAAAGAAATAAAAAGCCCGTAACATTTTCTTGATAATTAACAACTAACTAAATGCATTATGATCCTTGATTGTGTTTTAAGGTAGCGAAAACTTTCCCGAATGCCCATTATTTAGTTAAGTGATTATGTAAAAGCAGAATGGACAAGCAAGGCTGTGCTGCACTTCCCATTGCATTGGAATGTGTCGCAACATTTAATCAATTTTGGCCGGATTTCCTGTCGTTTTTAAGTTTTAAAAAAGGTTGATGCAGCATTAACATATTTAACTGAATTGAATTAATTTGAATACCATTTTCAGTCACGGCAGATTAATCTGCATACTATTTTGGGATGCTCTCCCTGAGGAGAGCATGTCCTCACAAATGCAGCATCACCCATTTAGAAAAATCTTGATTTTAAGTGTGTTTGCTTCTCTAGAAGGAGTGGGGACTTTTTTTCTAAACAATTTTGCAAGCAAAAAGTCAATTGATGTGACAGGGTTTTTATACATTCACTGAATGTGTGTTGCACACGGGACCTTGATTATCATCTCATCCGAAAGAGTAGTAAGCTAGCAAGTGTACAATCCTCAGTGGCAGTTTCCCCATAATTCCCTACGATGTGGCAACAATAACGCCATGATGCTGTGGTCTCTTCAGGCTGCACTGCGCATGCTCGTGTCACAACCAATCAGAAGGGAGTAGCCATTTTGATGACATGATAAAGGACGGTAACTCTCGTGGGAATGTGGGGAGACAGTATTGTCTGACATGCATGTGGATTAGTATGCACATGCCCATACATCACTTGATGCCAGATCTGGGTTAGAAATCCAAATGAGTGTTGTTCTCTCTCACAGAGAGAGAGAGAGAGAGAGAGAGAGAGAGAGAGAGAGAGAGAGAGAGAGAAAGAGAGAGAGAGAGAGAGAGAGAGAGAGATGTGTGTGTGTGTGTGTGTGTGTGTGTGGTTTGATTTCCTCAACATGTTAGAAAGGCCACAGTTGACAGACATTTTCCCGCTGACACAGCCTACCCCATTCTTAAACTACAATAACTTGGTGCTGATACGCCCTCCCCTCCCCCCTAGAAAACAAGGAAAAAACAACAATAATAACGACAATAAAAAATAACCTCTACCGCCAACAACACAACAACAACAAACAAAACGAAAATAAAAAAAACAAAAGAATGCAAAAAATCAACAGCAACAAACAACACACACCACACACACACACTCCCTCACTCACACACTCACACACCTAAAAAAACAGAGAAATTTTGTGGGTGTTGTTCTGGATTACTCATCAGATACACTATACAAACACTACAGAATGATGGCAGCCCTGCTAGTGCCATACACGTGTGGCTGTCACAGCCAGTCAACAGAGGCCAGCAGGCGTTTGCCCAGTGTGATAAAGGACATCCCCCTCACAGCAACCTGACAACACTGTCTGGCAGGGATGGGGGAGCGGCTGCAGGCAGGCCCTAAATCACCTGATGCCAGAGCTCAGGCCACAATCTGTGTGAGTCCACTTTTGTGATTTGCCTTGTTTCTCTTTTGCAATCTGTTTGTGGAAAGCTGTGTTAACAGAAATTCGTGTAATTCAGTTAGTAAAAATAGTTTTTAGAGAGTGAAATCAAATGTGTTTGTTTCCTATTTAATGGTGATGTCTAGAAAATAAGAAAGTTTATCAGAAAGTTAAGTGATTTAAAATGCTGAGAGAGAGTGTGTGTGTGAGAGAGAGAACACAAACGTATCTTAATAAACATATCAATATATTAAAAATGCCTAAAGTTCTGTTCTTGAAAGACGTTATTTCCTAGATTTTTTAAAACTAATTGAATCTTTGATGAATTGTGTTAAAAATGATGGAGAAGTTGTGACTGGTTTCCTGCGCTTGTTTTCCTACACTACTATTTTCTGAATGATAAACATATTTTAATGTGAAGCACCTTTACTGGACTATTACCATAGACAGATGGCCACGAACAAGTGAGTTCACGACCCACCTACAGATCAAGCTGAGACCCACAGAAAGAAAAGACCGTGTGACGCACTCTGCTCACCTTCAGTCAGGATGGATGTAAAACATGAGGGAACATGACAGCTCCATAGATAGCCCTGTCCCTTAGGGAGGCAGGGGCTCTCCAGTGTGCATACATCAGTCTGACCTTAAGTGGAGGAGGAGCTAGCTCACCTATTACTCTATTCCCCATGTGTATATTGAGGTCATAACAGACAAGGGGAATGGATGTTCACACAGCCATAGTTTGTACAAATTGTAAGGAGCTTATGGCCTGTTGAGATATAAACCAGTCTGTGATTACATCGTGGAAATGACCTCAGCCAACATTTCATATAAGTGATTTCTTTGGATAGGTCACCCCTCCTAGCGTGCTTCATGTGGGAAACGTGAAATGGTTTATACTTGAAAGAGTGTTGATAGGGTCAGATATAAGGAAAGTTTTGTGTTTAGCTTTCGAAGTATGACTTTAAGTAATAGGACACAGAAGTAGCTCTCTCTCTCTCTCTCTCTCTCTCTCTCTCTCTCTCTCTCTCTCTCTCTCCTCTCTCTCTCTCTCTCTCTCTCTCTCTTCCTCTCCCCTCTCTCTCTCTCTTCATTGGGTGTATGTTATATATTTCTTCATGTTTGGTTGCCTTTTGGGTTTTGAGGTGTGTTTTTTTCCATGAAGGCCTGGTGTAAAGAAACTTCAGGCTTATCCATTTACCTTCATTAAAACATTCGAGTTCGAGTTCTCTCTCTCCCCCCTCCCCCCTCTCTCTGTCTCCAACACACACACATACATTAAAACAAACCCAAAAGACCCACAGCCATATGTCAATGGTTTTCTATTACCCTCGGAAATAAAGATCACTTTTCTGCTGGCTCAACGCAGCTAACAGTACAGTTACGTGCAGCAAGCACACGCACCATCACACAAACTGACCTCGTCATAACCATGGGCAGGCTGCCAATACACAGCAACACGTGGTGGTTCCCAAGAGAGTTCACGGCCCACCACCCACAGAATAGACTGAAGGACAGCCAGAGGATCTGGTTTTCCTTCCCTTTACTTGAGGGAAGACAGACCAACAATGCGAATGGATGTGACAGCCCCCACAGGTAGGCCCTCTAGGGAGAGCATCAGAAGATCCTCTGTAGTATATGCACGTAGGCTCCACTACGTGTGCTTTCCTCTATGAAGATGAGTGGGGATAGTTGTATGTTCTCAAGCTGTGATATACTGAATGTTTGTTAGAGGAGTTGTGTGGTGGAAGAGGGTTGGTGGAATGAAAATTAAGATTACACAATTATACCCAGTTTGGAAGGAAGTGATGGTATATAAATGTATGTCTATAACTTCCTTTCAGAAAAAAAACCACACACACAACAACAGCAACATCTAGCACTTTTAGTTTTGCTTTCAGTTTCGTTTTATTTAGTTCTTTTCTTCATGTTCATGAACCATCTGATGGATATATTGCAATTGCAATTTTATTTTGTAAATTTGGTCTGCAGCCTACCATGTTTGTAATATCTGTTTAAACTATTGATTATTTGTCATTGGTTGTATGACTGTGTAAGATTAGGTTGAATGCATGGGCTTTGATTTGTCTTTGCAAGATATAGCGCTATATAAGTTCCATTTATTATTATTATTATTATTATTATTATTATTATTATTATTATACACAAAAATAAATATTGAGATGCATCTATAAAGGTGGTTCTTATGGAATAAAATAATACATGGGAAGTGGTTTTCTATGGGTTGGGACACACACACACACACACACACACACACACACACATATAATTATATATATATATATATATATATATATATATATATATATATATATATATATATATATATATAAAACACAATTATACTCGTAACCGGTTGTATACAAGCATAAAAGACTTACATTATCGTACCCATTTTCGTTTGCATCACAATTTGTCTCTTCTTCATCTGCATTTTTTTCATGAATATTTTTGAATAACTTTATCCACAGATTTCTCTTTTGCAATGTCAAGAGCAGTCAGTGTGGCATCAAAGCAGTCTACCAGGTGTATACGATTGATCTCCATTCTCCATATTCTGCAGTTGGTGCCACAGTGATTCCAGAATGCTGTGAGCTTTTCGAGCTGCACTGCCCATGCTCCTGTCACAACCAATCAGCCGAGAGTCATCCAATTTGATGACACGATAAAGGACGTAACTCTCAGGGGAATGTGACAAGACACATTGTCTGACATGCATGCGGATTAGGTATGCACATGGCCACATATCATGAGGCTTTATCTGGGTTGGGGATACAAGTGAGTGCAGGTCTATAGTCGGAGGTGTGTGTGTGTGCATCTGTGGGCGTGCAATACACATGTTAATTTTTATTTTGCAGTATTCTTTTACATTGATATTATCTGTCAACATGCTCTTTATAAAAGAAACATATTTTATAGTTAAAAGTGTCCAGAAAAAAGCAGAATGAACATGGCTTTGACTGGCACAACATTGCTAATATTTAACTTCAGTATTCAGCGTACTGAACAGATGTTAGCTCCTAACCTTGTACACGCCACGCAGTCATCATAGAATGATTTTGGTCTATCACATACAAACTGTACTTGCTAAGAAAACTAAACAAGAAATATACAGACACAACATCAAAACCAAAATCATCCCATTTCTCCAAGCATTGTCACTACATTGAACAACTATATGTACATAAAAACAATTTTAAAATGACATTTTTAGACAGAAAACCATACACACAACGGTATTATACACACAGAAGTTAAACCAAGATAAGAACAATACAACTCACTTGCACATATACAAACAAAAACCCCAGAATAACCCAGTTTGAGGATGTGAAGCCTGATAAACTCAACACATACACATGCCTATTGACTGTCCATCAGTATGGCCCTAGAATGTAAATATCCTTTTGTATAAAACTTGTGACATTATCTTTCCTACCCCTAGCTGAAAATACTGCACTGAGGTATAACCCCCCACCCCCCCCCCCCCCCCAATGAAATGCTCTAAAATCTGTCACCACTGACCTCTTGTTAGTGTCTCTTATAGCCCCAATATACCAGGACCTACATTTTAAAGATGTCTACCATGTCAATATATCTTACATCTATTTTTTCACTTTATGATTTTATGGATCATCAGAAAAGAGAGGACTTGATACACTCTATACTATGTCTTTGGAACTTCTTATTGTTGCCTTTAAATTAAAGAAAAAAAACCCAACTTTCTTTATCTAAAGAAAGGTAAAATTGTCGGTGCCATTTTGGTTTATGAAGTCAGCCATTGGCAATGGTTCCTTGAGGTCCAAATCCAATTGTGTGTAAATATTCTGCCTACATGCTTGTACCTATCCACATTAGTACATGGCGAATCTTCATAGAGAATTGATGATTCTTTTCCCATAACAAGCCATGGTCTGTAACCTATGAGTTTAAGCCCTATCAGCAAATCATTTGCCCTAAGGAAAAAACCACATAGGACCACAGCGTTGCATTCAGTTCCATTCTGCTAACAAAGGTGTACAATGTGAGGGAGCATGACAGTATGACAGATCGCCTAGCCCCCAGATTGCCAGCAGGTCTGCTGTATACACATGGCAGTGTGAGGTGAGCTGGGGATTGTCTGTACTCCCATCATCATGTCCCAATGACTGCAGCAGAGGTCATGTCAGCTGAAAGGGTGCGGGTTGGGGGGTTGGGGGATGGGGGATTTAGAAAAGAGATGAATGAAAAGAAAGTTTTAAAAAAGGAACAATAAACACTACCAACCTTAAATTAATCCATGGCCCCAGCCAAACAAAATTGTCAATTACTGACGTAAGAAAAGTGTCATGGCCTACAACAAAATGTTGTGATTTTAAATGCTTTATAAATCACTCTTTGTCCAAAACTTAACTACAAGAGAAGGTTTAGTTCTTTTTTTTGTTACATAACAGCACATAAGATTTCTGAAAAGGAACTGTTCTTACACACCACATTCAAGAAAACATCTATTCACTAACACTTGTCTGCTCCAAAGTGGTCATTGATCTCATTATGGACTTGTTTGCTTGAGTATGGTTAGAAAGTAGACATGGTGTGACTCTATGGTAAATTAAATGTTGTCTGTGCCATCACATGCAGACAACACCAAACAAACAACAATAATAACAACAAACACCCAACAACAATAAAAAAAAATCAAACAAACAAACTCAGAGTTTAGCAAGTGCAATACACTGGATCTCCCTGTTCCATTGCCATAAAGGGATGCCACACAGGCATCAGACTGCTCAGCTTAGCTTGTATGGCTATGCTCCAATCTCCACAAATTAGCAAGAGGCAGCCATTTTTATAACGTGATAAAGGACGTAACTCTCACGGGAATGTGACATGACTCTATTGTCTGATGGAAATGTGGATTAGGCATGCACATACCCATAAACCACATAAAGGAACATCTGTTTCTGTAGAATCTGAAGCAATAATGTGACCAAGGGATGTGAAAGTGTTTGTGAAGAAAAAACATATCCTTCACAAATTCTGTGGGGACTGCAGCGTGTGTATTGTGTCCCCTACACTGTATGGAAATCACTGATGTGGTGGGCAATAAAGTAACATGAGTATAGCCTTCTGTAGTGAAAAGTAGAACAGGAGAGTGAGTGAGTGAGAGAGAGAGACTCTATGTGTGTATGTGTGTGAGAGAGAGCATGCTTTGGAAATATTTTGAGAATAATTTACTGTGTTTAGCAATTATACCCACTCAAAAGAACAGTGGACTAGGAATGGGGCACAAAAACCACTTATTTGATTAACAGTACACTCAAAATTATTGACAGTGAATGGGTAACACACCATGAAATTTGGAGTTGTGAAATAGTTCTAGATAAGTATATTATAGATCTGGCCACTTTGTCTTTCATAACTTTCTGGCTGTATTGCAACAATTCTTGGTTGTTTACATCACGAATCCAATTTCTGCAGTCAACAAGTATTAAAGTTTGGAACCTGTAGAACGTTAATAAAAACAAATGAATATGTAAGAATAGAAAGAAAGAAAAATTGGTATCAAGATATGTGATTATTCCATTTTTGATGACACTGATAGAGATAGGAAAGTGAACGTACTAATTGAAAGATGCCATGTGTAAATGTAAGTGTATTGCATTGTATTGTGTTGTATTGTATTGTATTGTATTGTATTGTATTGTAGGTTTTTGTGGGTTCACTTTGTCTTTTTATCGTACAAATAATTTATCTATTACACACGCGCTAAGCAGTATACAACAGAAAATGCAAAGAAAACGGCTCACAGCACATACAGACAAACACATTACAGCAAATACATTGCCTTTTCAATGTACCATCTGGAAATAAAAAACAACAACATTGACTTTACTTTATTGCTATATGTGAGTTGTAAGTGATTTGCATTTATTTGGGACAATAACTATTCCTCTTGCTTATCAGCTCTTTTTCAAGTTTTTTTTCCTACTAGGTTTTTTGGTGTATTCTCTTTTTTTAGAGAGGGAGGGGGAAGGGAGGCATTGCTCAAGATGTCTTGACCCTAACCCTCTCCATTAGAGAATATGCAACAAGTTCATCAAGTTGTGATAGAACACCTGTACAGGATGATTACCATCCCCATTTTGTCACTAACAAGCATGTGGTCATTAACATGCCAGTTCACGACCCACCACCGACAGAGCAGCCCAAGGACAGAAAGAACGGACCGTGTGATCCACTCTGCTCACCTTTAGTCAGGATGGATATAAAGCATGGACGAACATGACAGCGCCATAGATAGCTGTGTGCCTTAGAGGGGCAGGGGTCCTCCAGTGTGCATACATCAGCCTGAACAACAAGCCAAAGAGCTCGCATATTTTATTTCCTTCTCCATGTTTTGATGTACTGCAAGTCATATCAGAAGGGTGTGTTCATCTAGAATTGGCTGACACAAGTTTTGAGGGGCTGATAGCCTGGAAGAACATGAGCCAGTCCATAACGACATCGTGGAAAGATCAACACTATCTTTTTATACTAATGATATATTTTGGGTCGTTTTCTTTCCTCCCTCCCCCTCCATATGATTTATGTGGACGTTTTTGAAACACGACTTTCAATGAGGGGTGACAAAGAAAGGGTAAAGGGAGTTTTATGCTGATGGCTAGCGTGAAATGAATTATTTGGAATTTGAATGAGGGACAAGTAAAGAGAGTATGATCGTGTATAACACACACACACATTGTTATCTATGCTCTCCCCTTTCTACATGGCTTCAATACTTAATAGATAATAAATATGACACTACACTATTGCACCACCCCTCATATTCCACCCCCCCTCTCTCTCTCTTTCTCTCTCTCTCTCTCTGTGGTGTGTGTATGTGTGCACATGCGTGTGCATGTATGTGTGTGTGCGTGCTCATGTGTCTGTGTTGCGCGTGTGTGTGTGTTGCACGCGCGCGCGCGCGCGCGCGCGTGTGTGTGTTTGTGCGCGTGTGAGTGTGAGTGTGTGTAAGGCAATGATATCCTTACCAACATACGCAACCGCTCACATCTTCACACAACACGGCCTCATCCTGACCACGGGCAGTTTGCCAGGGGAAGCATGTGGTGGATAGCAGCACCAGAGAGTTCGTGACCCCAGGCCAGAGCCAGTGTTATGTGAAGGATAAAGAGGATAGCACACAAGTGCGGGGCGCACTACCCTTGCCCCGGGCCCATGACAGATAAACAATGTGAACGAATGTGACAGTGTCACAGATAGGTCTGTACCTCCCCGAGACCTCTTGTAGCACACACATGCAGCTTTGGGTAGAAAGATGAGACTGGGGAGAGGGGCAGCGTGAATTCTTTTTTCATTATTGTTGATACTTGTCAGATAATGTCTGACACATTTGCAGAAGAAAGTGCGATGATTGAAAGAGACAGGGTTTGTGTTTTTTGTATATTGATGGAAACGTTTTACAGAAAAAGGTGGCACAGAAGTTCATAAATATGTTTGATAGTTTTATCATGGAAATGATCACTGGTAACCTTTTCAGCAGGAACTATCCTCTTAAGTCAGAAAGACCATAGAGAAATGTTGATGGTAACATGTAAAGAATGGGTTATGCGAGAAGATAAAGGTAGAAGTGTTACAATGATGTTCTTCCAAATGATACTGTATATTGTTTATTGCACACACACATACACACATGTGCGCGCATGCGTGTATGCATGCATGCATGCACGCATGCATGCAGACACACACGAATATGCTGTGCACATGCGTGCACACAACTGCACGCACGCACGAACACACGTACACACTGATGACTGTAATGAATTCTAATCTACTTAAAAGCCAGATGATGGTAATGACTATCATCATCATCATCATCATCATCATGGATCGGTGGTCTAGAGATAACGCGCCTGTCTAGAAAGCGAAAAGTCCGGGTCTGAAGTGTGCGGCGGTTCGTACCCCGTTTGGACCGGAAATTTTTCCCCCATCCATTAGACCATGAGTGGTGGTCTGGGCGCTAGTCTTTCGGATGAAACGATAAACCGAGGTCCCGTGTGTTACACGTAATTATTTAGCGCACGTAAAAAAACCCACGGCAACAAGAGAGTTGTCCCTGGCAAAATTCTTAGAAAAAAGCCACTCTGATAGGGAAACAAATACAGCTGCAAAAAAAAAAAAAAAAAGGGTGAAAGGGTGGCGCAGCGCTAAGTGGCGACGCGTTCTCCCGCTCTCCCCGGGGAGAGCAGCCCGAATTTCACGGAGAGAAATCTGCCGTGACTTAAAGTGGTATGAAATAAAATCTGAGCGCTTTGATTTGTTGCTTTACAAGATTCAGCGCTATATAAATTCCATACATTATTATTATTATTATTATTATTATTATTATTATTATTATTATATATTATTATTATTATTATTATCATCATCATCATCATCATCATCACCATCATCATCATCATCAACATCATCAACATCATCATCATCATCATCATTACAATGATATATTACGACAACTACTACTACTACTACTACTACTACTACTACTACTACTACTACTACTTCTACTACTACTACTACTACTACTACTACTACTACTACTACTACTACTACTCAAAACAACAATCATAAATACAGTGAATATACACACTCAGGACAAGCTTGCTTATACAAAATAGTTGTTTTTATTTTGACATTGCAGACTGTCAACTTCATGAACAACCACTCTTCATAGACTTCAGCCAGATATTCCTCTTTTGTAGTTAAGCAAAAACAACTAGAATGGCCTGAACATAACCATCAAGCAAATGTGAAATACTATGACTCTGTTCTCTATTGTTCCAGCACTGGCGCCACAATGACTCCAGGATGCTGTCAGCTTTTTCTAGCTGCACTGCCCATGCTCCTGTCATAACCAATCAGCAGGGTGCCGGCCATTTTGATAGCATGACAAAGGACGGTAACTCTCGTGGGAATGTGGCAAGACAACATTGTCTGACATACATGTGGATTAGGTATGCACATGGCCATAAATCAGGAGGTGGCAAGATCTGGGTTGGGGAATCTAAATGAGTGCAGTACTGTGGCCTAGTATTATAGTGAGTGAGTGAGTGAGTGAGTGAGTGTGTGTGTGTGTGTGTGTGTGTGTGTTTGCGCGCGCGTATGTGTGTGTATGTGTGTTGGAGTGCAGGAAAAACCATATTGATTGAGATTCTTCCAGCATCTGCAGTTTGATCTGGTGTTGTCTGCAGTTCACACTAAACGAGTCATTTCAAATCACACTCCATGGAAGTGGCTTATCCCACACTAGCTAGACTTGAGTGGGAGTGTCAAGGATTGTCATGAAAGACGTAACCGATTATTTGAGAGAGAGAGAGTGACGGACAGACAGACAGAGAACAAGGAAGAGACAGAGACAGATAGAGACAGGTAAACAGATAGAAATAGAAAGAGATTTCTGACAAAAACAGAGAAACAAGAGAGACAGAGATAGAGTGACAGAGTCAGAAGAGAGACACGGAGATGCAGACAGACAGACAGACAGAAAAGAGAGAGAGAGAGAGAGAGAGAGAGAGAGAGAGAGAGAGAGAGAGAGAGAGAGAGAAAAGAGAGAGAGAGAGAGAAAAGAGAGCCATTGTTTAGGGCATCATTATGTTCATCTTACATCAGCATATAATGACATAGCCTGGCACTTGGCTACATGTGATAAACAGAAATAACATTTTCTGTCTGGAAGTACAGATAGGCAACACCAAATCATGCAGCCAGAAAGCATCAATGAAACCCACTGCCCCGGAGTGCCTGCCTCCCCCAGCAGAATCCAAGCCTGTCACTGACACCGATATTTGCCACATGGCCAGACTTGCATCCTCAAGATGGCCCCTATGCAAATCTGTCTGCTTGCTGACGTCTGCACTCATGATGCAACACTCAGGAGGAGGAGCAGGATGTGACATGGCAGTGTGTTTCCACAAACCCGATGTGGGGTTAGTTCCTAGGTTTGCGCCTTTTGACAATTGTGTTTGTCTGTGTGAGCGGGTTGACAGAGTATGTCATATAAATGCCTTACTTAATTATTTCCCAAATGCTGCCTTCAAAGTTTTTATCCTGTAGTAAACATTTTCCTTTTTTTTTTTTTTTCGAATCTTGGACAAAAATCATTTTCCTGATGGGAATGAAGTTGTATCTGGTTACCTGCACTTGTTTTTCCTCATCATGTATATATATATATTATATATATATATATATAAATATATATATATATTATATATATATATATATAGAGAGAGAGAGAGAGAGAGAGAGAGAGAGAGAAAAGACATACATATAACATACATACATACAACTGGGGGTTTGGGTGTGCGGGTGTGGCAAGACGACTACACTACTACTACTACTACTACTACTACTACTACTACTGATGATGATGATGATGATGATGATGATGATGACGACGACGACGACGACGACGACGGCGACGACGACGACGGCGACGACTATTATCACAACGACGACGACGTCAACAACAAGAACAACAATAATAATAAGTCATGAATTAACAAAAAAACCAATACATGGATTTTTTAGCGCTATATATTGTAAAAACAAAGCAAAGCGCAGAAAAAGACTTTCTAGCACAGAATTGTCATCCAGTAAGATAGCTACTTATTATGTACTGACAGGCATCCTCCCCCCTTCTCCTCCCCGTACCCCCACAGGGGATACGGCTGATTTAACTTCTCTCTGAACTCCTTAAGGAGTCTCTGGGGCACCATACATCATTTCTGGGCAGTAGTGTCTCGGTCAAATAAAATCTGGAAAAGCCTGAGCCATTCGACTATAGCTGATCTCCTCTTCTTTACAATGTAGATAAGCTTTTTAAACTTGTGTGCCTGCAATCTCATCTGTACAACTTGCAGGAGAATGGAATCGGAACGTATCTGAATTCAAGGGAGAAATCTCCCTCTGAAAGGAACAGGTGAGCCACGACTTGAACCCAAGCTTTCAAATGACTCGTAATCACGAAGACAGCACCAACCACCCCAACGCCACTCTCCAACCAACCCGCTATTCCCGCCCACAAGAAGGCCCTACTACCAAGAAGTCATCAATACACAAGAGCAAGCGTCAAGATGAACTAGAGACTTGCATGTTGTGTATTCCTCTCAATCCATCCATCGTGATGAAGTGGGCCATGGCAGGTGTGAGGTGTGGGGGAGGGGGGTGGGGGGGGGGGGGGGGTGAGGAGGTGGCTTCGGAGATGGCTGATAGGAAGTTTGGAAAGGGCTGACGGCATAGACACATACATCACTGCCTAATTACCTCCTGGTGGAAATGATCACCCTCAGCGTTTTATGTGCGTGATTTATCAGATTCAGTCATCGCTAACATGAAACACGAGGAAGATGAGGAGGAGATAGGGCCACGAGTGCTGATAGGGGAGTGAAGTGAGGAGGGCCGGGTGTACAGTGTAGGGCTGTCCTGTGCTCAGCTTACCGTAGTGTAGCTGGAATTCCTTGCCACAGATTAGCCCACTGTGTGTGCAGATGTGTGTGCAGGCACGCGGGCACGCACGCGGTCATATAAAAGGTACTGTAGTATGAAAGCAGGCCCCACCCCCACCCCTCACAAGATTACAAGCACGAGGCCACGCATTTGCATGGCCGAGGGTGTACGTGCGCAGCACTCCCCCCCCCCCCCCCAACTTCCCCCCCCCCCCCCCCCTCTCGCGCACACACACACACACACACACACACACACACACACCATAGCCTGATTGGTAAGAGCGTTGCACATTACGCTCATTATCTGCTGAATGGGGTTCGAATCCCATTCAAAGGGACATTTCCCCCTGGATTTAACATCAGTGCCGACTCCACTACCGCCAAAAGTCCTTCTAATGAGACTATAAACCAAGATCGCGTGTGCGAACACACGCAAAATATATTGCGCACACGTTGAATCCTATCCGCTTTTCGTAAGGGTAGGCCTTTGTGTGCCGGTGGGAATGGATGACAAAATTTACAAAACTGCATACAAACGGGATTGGATGTAAAAGAGTACATGGATGTTTATTCAATTACCCCTAGAATAAAGCAATAAATAGATGAATAAGTTAATAAATACATAAATAAATACACACACGCACGCTCGCACGCACGCACACGCACGCACACACACACACAGGCTTAATTTATTCTCACGCTGTTTAAAGCTGTTTACAGCTGACCCTGATTATCTGCGTAATGCATGTGTAATTGCTGTGGCCAGTATGTCTTTTTTCTGTTTTTTCCCCCCTTGTCATCAAATTATGGCAAAATACGTTCCGTTTGACGTAGAAAGTCAGAATGCTTACGTGTCCATGAGCGTGCATGCGTGTAAGCGAATCTCTGTGTGTGTGTGTGTGTGTGTGTGTGTGTGTGTGTGTGTGTGTGCGTGTGTGTGTGCAGGCCCTCTGTTGAGTGTGTCTGTCTGCAAGCATTAGCGTGCACGTGCATCCATGCATGGAAAGCAAATTCTTTGCTCATGTGCAAATAGGCATGCAAGACAGCAAGCAAGGAAGCAAGCAAGCTAGCACACACACACACACACAGAAAGGATAAGAAAGTTTACAAAACCATTTACACACGGGGACAAGATGTAAAAAAGCACATGCGTGCTTATTCCATTACAAAATAAAGAATAAAATAAACTTTTAAAAATCACACACACACACATTGAATCTTATCAAGCCTCATATAAACCCTCTGTCAGTTCACTTCCATTCTCTCTCTCTCTCTCTCTCACACCCCCCCCCCCCCCCCCCCCCCCCAGCCCCCCCTTCCTAAAAAAAAAGACAGAAGAAAAAACAAGACTGGAAAGGGAGGGAGGGAGGGAAAAAGGACGGCAGGCAGGGAGGCAGGGAGGCAGGGCAACCCCCACACGGCTTTTTCATTAGCGCACATTTGTTTTCCATCGGCAGGACAAGCAGCAAGCGGGGAATTAACGAAGATGGATGCAAGCCCGGGGCCTAATGAGACAGGGGGCCACGGCGCGATGCACCGGTCTGTAGTGAAGCATGCTAGGCTAGTGGCGGTGATGGAGTGGGCTGGCGGCGAGCTGGGGCCGGCTGGGGCCTGCAGAGGGGAGTGCATCCCTCACTGACTTTCCTCTTCCGGAAGATACGGCCTGTGGGACTGCCGGCAGGAAGAATCGTTCCCCAGACATTTACAGTCACGTATATGTATGCGCGCGCTTATATGCGCACTGGTAGACCATACGTGTGAGATAAAACCGTACAGAAAAATCTGTTATGTAATTGTGAGGTAGTGTTTTGTAGTGTTGAAAACGATTTTATAGGTTATGGGACACCCTTTACCGTTTTATATTATGTGAATAATAAAACCGTACAGAAATCTGTATATAAGTGTGAGGCAGTGTTTATAGTGATGCAAACGATTTTTCTCTAATATAATATGCTTGAAGCGTGTGTCCAAATTCACTCAAATGTCGTTTCCTTTTAGCGCTTGAGCACATTGTTGTAAGGAATTATGTGCCTTTGAAATCCTTTTTATATTATGGTATTTTTGTTGTTGTTTTTTTTTCTTTTAGAGAAGAGAAATGCCTATAATCTTCAAAAATGTCTTATGCATATGTATTGTGTTGTTTGTGAGCATGCGTGCATGCGGGCGTTCGCGCGCGCGCGCGCGCGTGTGTGTGTGTGTGTGTGTGTGTGTGTGTAACAGCAATACTAAAAAAGAATCGAAAAGAAAACCCCACGTAACAGGAATTCTAAACTTCAAGATAAAAAAGGTCAATAAATATCAAAACCATTATTGGGGGACAGGATGGCCTGGTGGTTAGAGCAGTTTACTCGCCATCTGAGGGCCAGGGATCGATCCCAGGTTTGAGCTACAAACGAGGCACTCTTTCAAGGGGATTTGTCTACTGCACTGGAGTTAACATCAGTGCCGACTCCACTCCTCCAAAACTCCTCCGGATGAGACTACAAACTGAGGTCCCGAGTCCGATTGAACGCAGAACGTTTTGCGCAAGCTTCAAAACCCGTTTACCTTTCGGAAGAGTAGGCCATTGCGTGCCCGTGGGAACAGAAGACAATTTGTTTTTATTGAAACGCATGCACACTGGTGTCATGTTTAGGAGAACTTCAGAATAGTTACCTTAATGGTCACATACACACAAGTTCACCATTAGTAAGTGTGGGGGCTCTTTCGGAGCTCTAGCCGAGGAACGCGGAAAACACCATTGTAGCACATTTCACTGATGGATGCTAGCATTCATCTGCCTTTAACATAGGCTTTACTGTGTGCCTTTAATGTAGTTTGACTATCTGCCTTTAAAGTAGTCTTGACTATCTGTCTGTATTGAAGATCTTGCCTAACTGGATTGCTTGGTCCTGAAGTATGCTTGTTAGGTTGTGTTTAATGATGGAACACAGGCAAACATAAGACATGGAGTTCTCTAATCTAGCCAAACTTCCTTTTTTTGTAGTGGAGGCAGGTTTCCCCACAAAACAGCGTTAATTTTAGGAACGACACATATTCACAATGGAATCAGGGCAAGAGCCTGCTCACGTTTGGGCCATAACACGTCAATGATGCTTCTGACTCGTCCGGAGGCGTTCTCGGTCTGGTCTCAGGGCAACCTCAGCTTCTGTTTTTCCTTCGCAATTTTGGCCTGTGATGAGTTTGTGTCAATGTCCTGAGAGAGGAGGGCGGCAGGCACATACACAGGACACATCTGCCCATAATACTGATCCTGATGGTCTTGTTGCTGTTCATACTGCTGCTGCTGTTGTTGTTTCTGTCAGTGGTGATTTTTTTCTTCTTCTCGTTGTTGTCGTCACTGTTGCTGTAGTTGTCATCGTCATTGCTGCCTGTATTGTCTATGTTGATGATAACGCTAATGAAAGCGCTGGTGTCGTTTCCTTGCTGTTGCCTTCTTACAGGCAATACACCACTTAGAGATATGTTGCAAAAGACGCAGAAGAGGGTGCTGAAAGCTTCCAAAGTCGCTGATTTGGACGATCATAATCCACTGATTAATGAAATCCCAATAACAGGATGCCTCGCGACTGTTCGCTGTGCAGCTCAAGCACTGCACTTCCATAAAGGTCGTATGTCGTGAAATGTATGTATATCCACTGGCAGTATCGTCATTGCTTCGCTGTAATGGCCTCATCCTCCTCACAATCAGGGATCATCGATAGTTATGATGATGAGTGTCTTCTTATCTTCTTTTCGCAGATATCGGCCTAATCTGGGGACGGTGATGGAGCGAGGTTCGATTCCTGGTTTTATGGTTTGTTTTGCTCTTTTTGTCGCTGCGTCGCTTACCTGTACCCCCTACTTGACATTTTCGCAAAGGTACAGGAGAAACAAGGGAACTAATTACGTCGCTCATTTACTTCCTTGTTTCCCTTTGTTTCGGTGTACTTGGCTCTTGTCGTTTGTCTCTTGTGTATGTGTCGTTATGTCGTTCCTCCCTGCTCTCGTTCCCTATCTTGCATCAAGAAGTATACTTTGAGTTGTGTATATGTGCTGCTCAAGTCCCTTCTTTCATTAATCTATGTTGGAGGAAGTCTTTGGATTTGCAAACACATACACACACACACCTTATGAAGCAGAGGAGGTAAGAGGAGCTTTCTGATCTAATGTCACGGGTCCTACAATCACGAAAATCAAGTATAGCTGTAACTAACACCAACCCAGTCATGACTTATACATACCAATTCTTGCAGGTGAAACCTACTTCACTTGCGTTTTTGTTTTGTCAAGGGTTAGAACTAGTAATTTTTCTTTAACATTTCTTTATGAAATAGAAATGGAAAACAACCTTCAGAGAGCATAATCTATTTCACCTTTTTGAGTTAAGCACTGAGAGGCCTCATAACACCGAGGTCTTTCCCTTTACGTTTTCCCCGCCTGTTTGGCAGATCCGTTATCAGGAATGATAAATGAAACGGACTCGCTAACAAACACTCACTTTGTTTTAAAAAGGCATTGCCATAATAACAGTTTTCTTACAAACTTAAGGACATTCCCACAATTTTCACAGCACAGTCTGTCTTTGTGAGTATGAAGCAAGACACACGTCAAAAGGTCGTTCTAGGCAAAGGAATGAACAGGCCATTTCTCCATGCATCAGAGACTAACATTGCCTTTCTGATTCTTTTTATTTTATTTCGAGGATAATGGAATAAGCACTCATGTGCTTTTTATATCCAGTCCTCGTAAGCATGCATTTTTGTAAATTTTGTCATCGGTTCCCAACGTCATACGATGGCCTACTCTTCCAAAAAACGCAACAGGTTTTAACGTGTGCTTTCCACGTTGATGTTAGAGGCACTGTTTGTACTGATGTGAATCCTTTTCATCTCTCTCTCTCTCTCTCTCTCTCTCTCTCTCTCACTCTCTCTCTCTCTCTCTCTCTCTCTCCTTTCACACACACACGCTTATGCATAGATATCATGCATATCCAATGTAATAGTTCACTCTGCTGCCACAGTAAATCCTCTCACCCATACTTACAGAAAGAAAACACATGTGATACACATTTGGTTCGTTCCTCGACTGGAGCCTCAAGTTTCACCAATGGGGATTTATATCTTTCATATACGACCGTTTTTGTGCACCAAGGTAGCCGCATTCTGTCTTCGGAGACGTGGATGTTGTAACGGTAAAGGAGTCCCATAACCTACGTGGTCGTAGGGGAGCGAGGCGTCAGAGACCTCACTTCTCTAGGGGCCAGCATATTGAGGGCGGCATCCATCTCCTTTCTCTCGCTGCTTTACCTTCCCTAACCATAACAGGCAGGTATCCATTTACAGCTGGGTGAACTGGGGGACTGTACTGAAGCCAAGGCGCATAAACGATCACCCACCTAAGTGATTACCACGCGCGATGCTGCTTAACTTGGCTGGGGGAATGCGAGTGCTCCGACCACTGAGCTATCCCGTCCCCGATGTGGATATACATTTTGAAAAAGAAAACCCCAGTTATGAGTTCCAACGCTAATTGTCTGTCCTATTCCTCCTATGTCTTTTGAAATTGTTCCTAACTGATTTTTTTCTACTGCGTGGTTTGGAACAAAGCGTAGACTATTGCCATGCAGCACGTTTCCATTCTGAAGCCCCTCCAGCGAGCCATTCCCAGTGCTTACAGCCCATTCCAGCAGCAGAACAGAAACTGTAGGTCTCCCCAGGCTCTTACTCACACTTCATACCGCACACATAAAAAGAGCCATGATTTAAACCTCACACTTTCTGACCTGCACTGGGTGGCGATGATATACCAGTTACAAGGTGGAGACCAGTTTCTGTCTGTCTGTCTGCCTGTCTGCCTGCTGCCAGGGAAGTTATGATTGGCTCTGGCAATACAAATATGACGGGTGTGATGTGAAAACAATGGGGTACACTTTTGAGAAGTAATGCCTGTTGGGTGTTGCCAAATGAAGCCGTTTATGTCAGCAGGGGCAGGCTTTATGGTGTTGCTAAACGCCTGCTGAATAACTTACTCTGTGTGTTTGCTTTTAACGCAAAGGCCAGCATCCATGTATCGGCTTTTTCTTTTATCACATTGGTTAAAATGATGAAGTAAAGCTGCGGGTTAATATAATCATATGGAGAGAGAGAGAGAGAGAGAGAGAGAGAGAGAGAGAAGACAGACAGACAGACAGACAGACAGAGACAAACAGAGAGAGACAGAGAAAGAGAGAGAGGCTTTGTTAATATGAACTTTGAATTTTTTAAATATTTATCTATGACAGAGATTTTGACCTGTAACATATAGCTTGAAGGGGGGGGGGGGGGGGGGGGGGGGGCGGTGCTTTTTTGTTTTGTGTTCTGTTATTATTTTGTTGTTGGATTTTTTGTTTGTTTTTTTGTTGCTGTTTTTTTTTTAGGGGGTTGGGGGTCTTCTTCTACTGCAATTGGCTTCCTCTCTCTGTCACAATGTTTAGATTATTACACAAGGGTGTATACGTTTAGAACGATCATCGTCAGACCATTTTTAGTTGTTAATGTGTTCATAAGCACCGTCCAAAACTAGAAAATCTTCCAACCCAGTGCAACACGCCACATCTCACTGTGGTATAAACCAGTGCTATAAAACGCTTCAAATACTTAAACAGATAATTCCGCCAGTAATGTTTGTCACAAAAGGCCGATAAATCATGGTGGAGACCATCATTTACATTCTCTCCCCTCAATGGTGCACTGGGAGGCCCCGTCAGCAGTTATGCTAATGAGATTTTTGGGGTGTCCTGGGCCTGTTTGGAAAACCCGTCATTAAAATGACAAATAAAAGGAAAATGTTCTGATGAAGGGGAAAAAGTACGGTATGGTTATTGACAGTTATTTTACCTAGTTTTTCTTCTCACGCAAACTTGAACACATGCGCACAAATTTGAGAGCTGTCTTTATCAGTGAGGAATGAGCAAAACTTTTATATCTATCTATCTATCTATCTATCTATCTATCTATCTATCTATCTATCTATCTATCTATTCTATCTATCTTTCTATTAGCCACACTCTGACTTCGGAGATGTGTACTGTGTATCTTTGTGTTTCCGTAACCCAAGAACTCTGACATGAGTTATGAGATCTTTAACGTGCATATTTGATCTTCTGCACATGTATATACACAAAGGGGAATTAAGGCACTGGCAGGCTTGCACTTGAAGTTGACTTGGCAGAACATAAAAATTCCTTACCCTTATTTCACCAATCCCCGAAGTCGGAATACAGCTACCTTCATAGTGTGCAAAAACGGTTGCATACACAAAATCTCACCTTCGGAGCTCTAACGGGGGAAAATTCACCTCGATTCGAACCCACGACTTCATAGTCTCATGGTAGTGAAGTCGAGCGGTCTTAACCACTCGGCTATAGCGTCCGTCACTGAGATCTATCAGCCAGGGAATGAGCAAGTGTTGCAAGCCTCTCTAACAGTGGCGCCAGTGAGGGTATGGCTGTGTCCCCGAGTTCTTGGCTGGCTGGCTGGCTGACTCTCTGATGGTTTGGAACAGTATCTACTTGACGGGAAACTGCAGTACATACATTATTTGCCATGCAAGATCTTTGATCTTTTCTGTCTGTATGTCTGTCTCTGTTTCTCTATTGAATTTGTTTAGCGTTCAGTGCTCTCTCTCTCTCTCTCTCTCTCTCTCTCTCTCTCTCTCTCTCTCTCTCTCTCTCTCTCTCTCCTCTTTGTGATGCACACGTACTTCCAAGCACCCACACGAACACACACACGAACACACACACGAACACACCCGCTATCATGATCTCACTGAACTGTAAGAGAAAGCAAGCTATGTCAGCATCAAAAACAAACTTCTTTTCCTCTAAAAAAGCATTTCCATAGACAAGTGCATAAATCATGGCTCGATGCAAAATAAACTAAACCCTAAAACATCCCCTGCTATGCTCTTAATTGTTTAGATAAAACAAAAATGGAGAGAAAAAAAGAGTCTTTAACTGATTTTTATTACTATGTGGTGACAAAGCGTACGCGGTTCCAGTGCAACATATTTGCATGTTTCCTCCCCATCCCAAGCCAACCAATGCCTGTCCTTACAACCTCATTCCAACATGAGGGGCAGAGTTATCTCTCCCTACTCTCTCATGCATGCTTCAAATAGAGCACTAAAAATTGCGGCTGGGAGCGTAATTTACATCGCAGTCTTTGGAGGCTGCACTGAGAAACACCGGGCAGAGTTATGTTCATTGAGAAGGAGTTTTTGGCTGGTGTACCCGAGAGACTTATATAATAAGCGGCGTTGACAAAGCGAGTGAAACAACGGGTTGTTGACGTAGGGAGATAAACGTTTTGGGGAAAGGATGTCTGTATGCGATAAGGTGTTTTTTTAGTGTGACGTCTGTCTTTGTTGGCGTTTCTGTGGTGTTAGCTGCGGCGGTGGTGGTGGTGGTTTGTGGGGGGAAGGGGGGGGGGGGGGGGGAGGGTGTCTCTGAAAGTTTTTTCTAAATGAATATATGTATGCGTTCGTCTTTTGATCTGAATGCCACTAGTTGTGGCAATCTTTTTCTCTTTAAAAAAAAAATTCTAGTTGTTTTTATGTGAAGAAGAGGCAAAGCAATTAAATCATATTAACACCAAAGAGGAGAGATAACGTTTAGCGGCCATGAGCATGGCAAGTACAGAAAACTACAAGCATCTTGCACACAAGGTAAAACCCGATCTGCCTGTCGGAAGAGTAGGCCATTTATGCCAGAATGAACATGATGAAAAAGACGTTTCTCTCTCTTTTCAAAAAAATGCATGCACACTAGTGACGCATTTAGACATCATCCCCGAAGTTAGAATGCAGCTGCCTTAATGGTGAGGGAAAACGGTCGTATACGCAAAACTCTCAGCATGGTGAACCTCGGAGCTCTAGCCGAGGAACGAAAAAACATCACAAATTTGGTGTCGTTAATCATCAGAACTTAAACAAGGGTTTACAGTGATAATGTCCTTATTTTTTAAAATGTATTTATTCTTTTATATCGAGGATAATGGAATAAGCACTCATGTGCTTTTTTGCACATAGCCCCCGTGTGTATGCGGTTTTGTAAATATTGTCATCTGTTTCCACCGGCACACAATGACCTACTCTTTCGAAAAGCGAAACAGTATTTAACGTGTGCGCAAGATGGTCTGCAGGCGTTCGAACACGGGGCCTCGGTTTATAGTCTCATCAGATGGACTTTGACATTCAGTTCGGTTTTTGGGGGTCAAACTGGGAAGAAAGGGCGAGGCTGGGAATCGAACCCACAACCTCACGGTTTACTTGTTGGCAGGCGAGCGTCTTAACCATCCTGCCACCTTCCTTCTGTCTTTGATGGTGTTTTCCTCAGCACCTTGTGCATGTTCAAGAGCCAGCAACGAAGCAGACGAGGGAATGTACTGTCTGTTTTTACTTCTGAGGGCTACCAGAGGGCAAGGCATTTCAGTTTTCAAAATCAATCCTAGTGTCATAGTCTTAGGTAGGAGGAGGGGAGGGGGGGGGGGGGAGGTCTTTTTGAGAGTCAGGGTGTGTGTGTGCATGCATGCGCGTGTTTGCTTACACACGCATGTTGGGAACATGTAGACATAACTGCGCACATGTGAAAGTTTTGCTGGATTTCAAGCACAATAGAAATATAAAAAAAGAAAACAAATATAACAATTATTTTGCATTTTTGCACTGTATGTAATGTTCTTTTGTGTGTGTGTGGATATACATAAAAACGCAGCTTTTTAGATGAGTTCCAGAGCTAAAATATTTTATATTTTATTTGTCATAAAAACCCCGATCTCCTGACTGTTTATTTTATAACAGTCGGCGGGGGGTGGGGGTGGGGGTGGTGGTGGTGGTGGTGGTGATAAAACGCACTGGCTTCCAGTGCAAATGTTGATATTGTCCTGTCTCCCCAGTGCACCATTGCCACTCCTGAACAAGTCCATTGTAACGCGGAGACAGAATGCTGTCTCCCTGCTCTCCAGCGCATGCTCCAAAGCCAGCACTTAAAACCTGGCAGCAGTATAATTCATATTCTATACCCTTGCTATCCGCGCAGAGAGACACCAGGTCCAGTTATGGAAATGGAAATGATATTTTCTCTCTCTCTCTCTCTGAGTTCCTGAGTTCTCTCTCTCTCTCTCTCTCTCTCTCTCTCTCTCTCTCTCTCTCTCTCTCTCTCTCTCTTCTCTTCTCTCTCTGTCTGCCCCAAGAGACTTATGATCGGCGGTGACAAAGCACATAAACCGCTTCAGAAGCTGGCACGCTGACATAAATTATTGCCAGCGATGCCTGTCACTAATGGCTCTGTTCCTATCACGCTGTACTTACGCCAGCCAGTTACCAGTGCAGCTGCCCTCTGAAGAAGAATGAGGAATGGTAAGTATTCTGTCATCTTAGCTTCCCAACGACCGTCACTGTGTGCTGTTTTTCATTTCTAATCCTCGCAGCAGTAAACTTTTTCTTTTATCTTCTCATTGTTTTTGTGAATTATGAATTTGAATGTTTCTTAAGTCATTTTGTTGTGGTTATGGCTATATTGCGCATTTTTGAGGGACGTCATACAGTGAAGTTTTTCTGGCTTTTGAAGTGTAGGACAGGCAAAACTGATGTACCGAATGAAGCAGATGGAGGCAGCTGAAAGTTTGAGACCAGTTTTAAAGTGGATGATGTCTTTCTTACAACATGCAGTATTCATGTTAGAAGATTGCAGGGACTCTTTGAACATCCTCTCCTCTAGACTGAATAGGGCTATGTGAATTATTATTATTATTAGTAGTAGTAGTAGTAGTAGAAGTAGTAGTAGTAGATAGTTAGTAGTAGTAGTATTGTTGTTATTATTATTATTGTTATTATTATTAATTTATTATTATTATTATTATTATTATTATTTTATCATTTATTTTATTATTTTTCATTCTTATTATTATTATTATTATTATTATTATTATTAGTAGTAGTAGTTAGTAGTAGTAGTAGTAGTATGTTATTTTGTTGCTGTTGTTGCTGTTGTTTTGTTGTCGTCGTCGTCGTCGTCATCATCATGACCATCACCATCACCGTGGATTGAACCTATGTGTATAATTATCATTATTATTGTTATTATTATTATTATTATTATTATTATTATTATTATTATCATTATCATCATCATCACCACCATAGATTGAACCTATGTGTATTATTATTATTATTAGCATTATCATCGTCGTCGTCGTCGTCATCGTCGTCGTCATCATCATCATCATCATCATCATCATCATCATCATCATCATCATCATCATCATCATCATCATCATCTTCATCATAACGTGGATTGAACCTCCACCACACACATTTCCCTCAATCTTCGTACGTCTTCTGCATGTTTGTGTCTCTTCCTTTTAAATCATCTATTAACATAATTATCTAATCATTCATTCCTGTATCTATTAATCCGCCACGCACTCATTTGTGTAACTGTCTTGTTTCCTTTTGGTTGTGCTGGCTTATTTCAAAGAAGGTGGCAGTGAGGTGTACCCTTGCTACTGGCTCTGGTATCACCACCTTCACCCCGTGTTGTCAGAGCTAGGATGTGAAAACTACACAAGACTCTTTCTTTGTGAAGATGCAATGAGGCTGTTGACTTGAAACAAGTGAAGCATTATTACTGAATCCATTTGGCCGTGTAGTGTCATACCTGTTCTGTTTTATCAATCACAACACATCTATTATTAAGTTAATTTCCCTTCTAGGGCGATATTTCACAGATACTTATCAAAGGCATGAGTATTTAGAGGAAAGGTAATAAAGGTAAAGGTGTCCCATAACCTATAAGGTCGTAGAGGAGCGAGGCTTCAGAGACCTCACTTCTCTAGGGGCCAGAATATTGAGGGCGGCGCCCATCTCCTCTCCCTCGGTGCTTTACCTTCCCTGTCCCTAAAGAGGCAGGTACCCATTTGCAGCTGGGTGAACTGGGGGACTGTACTGAAGCCAAGGCGCGCAAACGGTCACCCATCCAATTGATAACCACGCTCGACACTACTTAACTTGGCTGGGGGAAAAGCGAGTGTTCTGACCACTGAGCTATCCCGTCCCCAAGATTAGGACAACCAAAAGTAATGCACCAAGGGTACCAGGGACCAACACATTCAGAGAACACTTTTCAGGGCAGAATGATCAGCAACAAAGCAACAAACAAACGGAAGATAGTGATTTGGAAACCCAACTTAGTTGTAGCTGTCACTTGCTTCAGGTTTTCTTTCGCACGATATCCCAACATCAGCCGGGTGCAAGAAAGACACAGGTGGCAGAATGACTTTGTATCACCACAGTTCAGCACAAGTCAAGAAAACAATCACATCTCTGCTGTGTTGGTTCCCAGACTTCCAACTGATCCCGTGTTACACCCAGCTCAATATCAGAGCCAGTTATGGGAATAGAACCTACGACCTCAGAGCAAGAAATGTTTGTTGTGAGCTAACCACTGAGCCAAGATGATTGGACGATTGGCTGTAGCAACGATGCACATTCTAATAAAACGCGCACACATCTAATGTGACACTTTTTGCATCTCCAAATTCCCTGCTGAAGCATCCCGTGCGTCCATAACCCCGATCGAGAGTTGCATCTGAATAATTTCCTCTTCACTCTGGCTTGATCTCAACGAGGCATGCGGCAGAAACGGTCCAGTTTGTCAACATTTATGATGAAGATTATACCTCTTGATGTGAAGAAGAACACGCAACCAGAAGCAAAACAACAACAATAATAGTAGAAACAACAACAAGAGCAGCAACAACAACAACATCAGTAGATGAACACTTAAAAACCAACCTTCTTATGAAAAATGGGAAGCGACCAATATTTTGTCATTTTTACCTTTAACTTACCTGTGAAACGAGAAGGTAGTTTTCAATAGCCACACTATACATTACCTCACTAAAATGAATGGTGTGTGTGTTAGTGGACAATGATCAACAATTTCATGTGCAAACAATCAAAATGTAATTTTGGGGTGTATCTCAGAAACTAAAAGTAATATACATATTTTTATTTACTTATCTATTTCTTAATGTATTGGTTTCTTATTGGTTCAGTTTCAATCTTTCTTCATTTATTTTCTGGGGGAAAAAAACGCAAACAACATTCTAAGAACTTGGACTTTTTCTTATAACATCCTTTCAAAATCTGTCGCTTCTCTGTTTACTTTTAGTTTCCTTTCTTTTAAAAAATTATTTCAACGGGTTTTTTGTCGTTTTTGGTTTGTTTAGTTTTTTCCTTGGCTATAGCTCCGAAGTTCACCATTGGTGACATTTTGCGTTTAGGACCGTTTTTGCTCACCATTAAGATAGCCGCATTCCGACTTCGAAGATATTTTACAGTTAAAATTTGCATCGTAGCAAGACAACCGTACGATCAAACACCAAAGTTGTGAGACACTTTCAAACGTGAGTCACAGCTCGGAAAACAACCAGTATCCAAGGGTGCTCCATCATCGCCACTGCTGAGCTATCAACACGTGATGGTACTGAGCGGTGACGACGCATGCACAACTTCAGAACAACGCATCACATCCTGTCTACTCCCAGGTGCATCGTTTCCCTGTCCCCACAACCCCCATTCATGCTGGGGCTGAATAATATATCACATGCCCCTTATGTGGTGTGTAGGTTTGAAGGCAAGCACTTTACAGCTCAGCAGGGGAGGTGATGTACACCCCGCTTTCTTTCAGTCTGCACTGAAGGACATCCCATAATGTTAGGATATTCATGAGCCCCTTTTCCATCCTCTCTCTGTCTCTCTCCCTCTCTCTCTCCCTCTCTCTGTCTCTCTCTCCCTCTCTCTCTCCCCCACCCTCTCTCTGCTTAGAAGATTAAATCTTATACTCGGGGTTGACAAAGCCAGTGGAAGATTACAAACAAGATGGCTGACTTTGTATCTTTTTTAATAGGGTATACGCACACCAAACTAAACTTCAACTATTTAAATGGGACAGCTGCCCTAAGTGTAACCTTTTGCATGTGTATGACAGTAGTGGCAGCACAAGCAGTTAAACATGGTGCCAACCAATTGTGATGGGATCAGTTTTGTGTGTGCAGTTGTTGATACTACAGGATAGGTCAGTGGTCAGTGCACTCACTTTCCCCAACACGATGTTTAGCAGCATCGAGCATGGTCACCAAGTGGATGGGTGACCGTCTGCACGTCTTGGCTTCAGTACAGTCCCCTAGTTCATCCAGCTGTAAATGGGTACCTGCCCTATTTAGGGCCAGGGAAGTTAAAGCAGCGAGGGAGATGAGATGGGCGCCACCCTCAATATGCTGGCCCCTAGCGAAGTTGAGACCTCTGATGCCTCACTCCCCTGAGACTCCTTATGTTATGGGACATCTTTACCTTTAGTTGTTGTTAGATGTTCACCAGGTAAACATACTGGGGATTTCCATAGCATGCACTCTCTCTCTCATCATAATATCTGTGAATCACTATGAGACAATACACTCGCCCTGGATTGTTCTCGCTGGACGTTCCCCAGCTGAACGCCCTGAAGTCCACTCAAAATACACATTTTACTATGTCTCTCTCGTTGATCCTGGGAATCGCTAGGAGTACGTAAACTGTACTGGAACCAACCAAAAGAGTTAGAAACTGGCGTGCTGAAATGAATAATTTTTTTCTTTAAGAAAGGTTTCTATCAAATTCAAAACAGCATGACGACGTCCTCTTTGATTCCAGTGTGCATCATTTCTCGCCCCCTGTCTAGTAGTTACCATTCAAGAGTTTGGGTTGAATGGTTATCTCCTGTCTCTCGTGTTTTCATCTAAAACACAGCAGGGGACGTAATCCTTCGCCCGCTCCCTGTCAGCCTGCACTAAAGGACACTCTTCAGCGTTAAGAGATTCTCTCTCTCTCTCTCTCTCTCTCTCTCTCTCTCTCTCTCTCTCTCTCTCTCTCTCTCTCTCTCTCTCTCTCTCGCTCTCTCTCTCACTCTCTCTCTCTTCTCTCTCTCTCTCTCTCTCTCTCTCTCTCTCTCTCTCTCTCTCTCTCTCTCCTCTCTCTCTCTTCAGGAGAGCTATAATCGGTGTTGACAGACCAAGCGGGATATAATGAATATGATGGCTACCTTTTGCCCTTTCAACAACAAAAAGTGGAAGCACAGATCAGAAGCTGCTGATACTGATACGAAAACATCCATAACAAACATACAAACACAACCAACACAACAACAAAAGTCTATGAGTTTTCATACCTCCATCCTTTCAGACTCATGCATTGCGCTTACAGACGAACATGGAAAATTGCCAATCAGTGCTAACATGGAAAAACAACAACATTCGACTGAAAAATATTCATTTTATACCCACTGAAAAGGTCCAAATTTAGAAAGATTTTTTACCCCTAATTCTCTCCCCCCCCCCTTTTTTTTTTTAAATATCAGAAAAAATAGGCAATTCCCAGTGTGTCTAATCTCTGGTTTCGACACTGACCTAAAGCATAACAGTTTGGATGATCAAATGATAATAATGATG
>CM054134.1:122283709-122286209 GCA_028751875.1 Rapana venosa
TTGTCGGTTCGTCAAACGTTCTCAGAATAGTTCTCGGAAGAAAGTGTGTGTGTGTGTTGTGTGTGTGTGTGTGTGTTCGCGCGCGCGCGCGCGTGCGTGCGTGTGTGTATGCGTGTGTGCGAGTGTGTGTGTGAGTGTGTGCGCGCGTGTTTGTGTGTGCGAGTGCGAGTGTGTGTGTGTGCGTGCGTTTGTGTGTGTGTTCATGTGTTCGTGCGTGCGTTTGTGTGTGTGCATGTGCTCGTGCGTGCATTCTTGCGTGCGTTTGCATGTGTGTGTCTGTGTGTGCGTGTGTTTGTGTATGTGTATATAATTATGTACGCGCCTGCGTTCGTGCGCGTCTGTCTGTCCGTGTGTGAGCACACGAGCAAGGGACCTGCAATCTTCTGCTCACTAGTACTTAGAATCATCGCATTCTTTTTCCTCAGTTGATCATGATAATAATAATAATAATAATGATATGATATCACATCAGGGAAGAGAAAGTCACAGTCACAGTTACAGTGCAGTCAGTCCCACACTACAGACCAAAAGAAACAAGAAAAAAACCCAGGGTATCTGTCTCTCCCTCTGTGTTGTTCAAGCAGGGTTAGCTCAGGCCCAGTGTCATTCCCGTTAATGAAAATTCCTCCCCGAAAGCAGCAGTATGTTGTTATTGGGGCGCTCTGCCTCCAGAGGCAAAAACGGCCATTTTCCAAAAGGTCAGGCGTGCTGAAAATCTCCCGTTCAACTGTAGTTAATGGCTGTCGTTTAGTTCTCTTGTCATTGTTGTCATCACCATCAATCATCAGCATGAGTACTTTATTACTATTATCATTATCGCTCAGTGCAGTGTGCTTATTAGGTATTATGGAGCCAGCGAGCGAGCGAGAGTCATCTTCTGTGCCTTAAAGTGTTTGTTTTTCTCTCTCTCTCTCTTTCTGTGCTGCTTTTTTGTCGGTTCGCGCAATGTTCTCGGAATAGTTCTCGGATTACTATGGATGTTTTTGTGTTTGTGTGCTTTCGTTTTTTGTTTTGTTGGTTGTTTCTTTTCTCTCTCTCTCTCTCTCTCTCTCTCTCTCTCTCTCTCTTCTCTCTCTCTCTCTCTCTCTCTCTCTCTCTCTCTCTCTCTCTCTCTCTCTCTCTCTCTCTCTCTCTCTCTCTCTCTCTGTTGTGTGTGTGTGTGTGTGTGTGTGTGTGTGTGTGTGTGTGTGTGTGTGTTAGTCTGTCTCGTTCGTTACGTTTGTGTTTTAATGAGGTTCTTTTTTTCTTTTTGAGTGCCTCTCTTTCTCTATTGTTGTGTTCTTCTCTCACGCTCTGTCTGTCTGTCTGTCTGTTTGTCTGTCTGTCACAGACACAAATACACACACACAGACACACACATACACGCGCGCACGTGTGTGCGCACGCGCGAACTCGTAAGTGAGGCAACTATTAATCTGATTCTTGTTTCTGCTGGAGCCAAACAATAAATACTGACAACATTGGCCTGCTGTGGAGCACAAACACAGTTAGAAATCAAACGTTGTTTCTTTTTCCTTTTCAGTTTTCAAGTTTAGCTTATGAAAAATGTAACGTTATACATTTAGACTGTAATTACCTTAACATTTCTCCACAAAAGCTGCAAGCGCTCAACTCTTCTCTTCTTAACATGTGTTTTAAAACGCTCACGTCTAATCCATTACAGAAGCTGGAAAATACATCCTGCTGCTGTTCCCATTTTTCCGTCAGTGTTTCCACATTTAAACGTTTTCGTTTTGTGCATCACTGTATTTTACAGGGCGCAGAACATCAACATCCTGGTTTATAGCATTTTGTCTGTGCTTCAAGACATTGCGTGAATACTCTGTGTTCAACAGCCATTGGCGACAACCATGCTTGTGTAACTCCAGGATTGCACAGACTTTCTCTCTTTAGCCTAGTGTTATGTGCAAATCCTGCTGAATGACAGCACACAGTTTATTTTCTGTCTTATTTTGGAAGTCTCCTGTCTACAGAAGTCTAGGCTGGTACTGCCAAGCAAAATGGTTCAGTTAAACAGTATTTGGAAAAATAGAAGCATACCTAAAGATATCGCTGAAATGCCTAGACACAGCAAACATTTGGAAGAGAGAGAGAGAGAGAGAGAGAGAGAGAGAGAGAGAGAGAGAGAGAGAGAGAGAGAGAGAGAGAGAGAGAGAGAGAGAGAGAGAGGCACCCTACGTGTAGTTCTACTGGCGACTTCTAAGAGTCAAATGGTCAAACAAAAGAATACATGAAGGCATTCTTGAAAAACTGTCCCTGCAAAGTCAAAATGGTAGCTGAAATTGATAAGCGCAGGCTGAGATATGTTGGTCATGCAAACAGAAACACACAGACATATATGATGATGACAGTTCTCCAAGGTAAGGTTGAGGGCAGAAAGAAAAGAGGCAGACCGCCAACATCCTACATTGCCAACATCATCATGATATCAGTGGTCTGGGAAGAGGGCTACAGGAGATCGTGAAACTCATCAGATACAGAAAAAGATGGCGAACCCTAC
>CM054134.1:122291209-122321209 GCA_028751875.1 Rapana venosa
AGAGAAGAGAGAGAGAGAGAGAGAGAGAGAGAGAGAGAGAGAGAGAGAGAGAGAGAGAGAGAGAGAGAGAGAGAGAGAGCAGCCAGTGACAGACATCACTTCCACAGAGTTCTCTCCTCATGTCGACTTCTCCACTATTTCCTTTCGTTTGTCAGCGGGGATTAGGGATCTTCAGCAGCAAAGATGCAGAGACAACCATTGTGCTCATGGTTAGCATGGCTGCAGAAGACAGCAGGACAGCTGTTTGTTTGTCAGGGAGGCAGTCAGAAGGAGAAGTGGGGGAAGGTGTCAGTGCATGTAATGTTGTATAGGAAGGAGGAGGTGAAGAGTAATCCACATGATTCCTCCCACCAGCCAGGAGTTAGAATGACAAGCTCCTCCTTGGAGGTGCGAGGGGGGGGGGGGGGGGGGGGGGGTCAGTATAAATGGTATCCCCACCTTCTGCAAAATCTGTGCTATACTAAGCATTCCCTCTTTTCTATCCCTCTCTTTGTTTCTGCCTTGTTCCTTTTCTCCCAGCCACCTCCATTTTGTCTATTCTCTGCTTTCTTTGTCCACTCACCTGCCTTTTTTTCAAGAAAAAAACCTTATAATTATTATACAAGCTCTCTCCCACACTGACGTCGGATGCCCTGGGCCTGACTTGTCAGGGGCTTAATGGCAGTGCAACACATTTTTGCACATAAGACAGACACCAGTAGTCGCTGACTGAGGACTCAAGGAAGAAGAATGACAACAAGTAATGGGGATAAACATCTGACACAATGATTTTGTTTCAAGTTTTAAAAAAACCCAATCAATTATGGAGTTTTGATTTATTCAGTGGTAACAGCAGCTGTTGAAGACATACAAAGGCTCGTGCTGTGGCTTGACAGTATGTTGACAATAGAGGATGGATCCAGTGTTGAGATGTAACGGCAGGAACAGAAAAGTGACTGCAAGTGTGACTTACCACACTTTATTGTTTCCTATCCTCAACACACACACATTCACTCACACACTCACACACGTTCTTACCTTTCTCTCTCCATTCTCTGTTCTTTCTCCCTCTCTTCCTTTTTGTGTAAATTGATACAAACACTGAAAACTAAAACATACAAGAAAAACCACCAACCAACCAACCATCCAACAACAAAACACAAAACACGAAACAACACCAACAACAAAGAAAGAAAACAAAGTTGTTAGGGAAGAAATACACACAAAAAAACCCCTGAAAACAAATGAAAAAAACAATCAAGTATCAGATACAGATAGAATCAACTTTACAACTGGTCATTAATTCCAGTCACTTTCTCTCCTTGGTAATGTAGCATACTTCACCCTAATCTATCAGCAAAGGAATGCCTGGCTTATCACAGTGCTCTGAAGTTTGCCCCTCCAACCCCCCCCCTCCACCATCACCACTCCCGCGAGAGTTCTTGACATCATTTGTATTGTCAGATCAAAGCAGAGGATGTCGTAGTGCAGTATGTCTCTTTGTGTAAACAGCGTATTTGTCTGTCTGTCTGTTTGTGGTGTAGCCAGCTTATCTGTTCCTTATATATAGCGCTTTTGACTGACAGCAGCTTCAGTAAGGTGCAATGAAAAAAACACACACACTCGGGCACCTTCCATTTTTGTGTTAGAATGACTGTAATTGTGTTTTGGAAAATGCTCATATACATTTGAAATTCTAAGTTGTTGCTTCATTTTCTTCTTCTTCTTCTTCTTCTTCTTCTTCTTTCTTCTTCTTCTTCTTCTTCTTCTTCTTCTTCTTCTTCTTCTTTTCTTCTTCTTCTTCTTCTTCTTCTTCTTCTTCTTCTTCCTAATACCTTGGCCATTCTAATTTGCAGGGCCATAATTGGGTAGGATGCCTAGTGCCAGGTCTTCTCCTGTGCTTGAAACTCTGCAGGAGGTCTGCCCGATGGCCTAAGCCGACTTCATGGCAACTCATTAAAAAAAAGTACATATATAGGTTTGCTTGAAAAAATTTAGCAGTATGGTTGGGTAGGCAGAAAATAAGCCAGAGAGAGAGAGAGACAATGACAATGACAATGACAATGACAATGACAATATTTTATTGTAATAAGCTGTTAAAGCCCATTTACAAGGGGACAGTGGGAAGGGGACTGGGCACAAAACACGTATTTTCAGAAATACAGATGTATCATTTCTACAGCCCAAATGGTCGACATGGCATGGATTCCACGACATGGTGAAGTGTTTTACATTACGATTCAGATGAATTGGTGCCTAACACTTTCGTCCATTGCTAATGGGGAAAGGGAGGGGGAGGGGGGAGGGTAACAACAACCACAAACATCATTTAAACACCGAGTCTGTGACAGGGCTTCCTGTCCCTACATTCCGTCTGATCCGGTAACTCATGCTCTTTCCAACACGTGAAAAACCTAACTCACAATATGCCTAACCTCCTGTTTTGCTCTCTCTCCTCTCTCTCTCTCTCTTCTCTCTCTCTCTCTCTCTCTCTCTCTCTCTCTCTCTCTCTTCTCTCTCTCTCTCTCTCTCTCTCTCTCACACACACACACACACACATATGCACACACATATGCATGCACACACGCGCACACACACACGCACGAACACACACACGCACGAACACGTACACACGCACGCACAAACACACGCACGCACACACACATGCACGAACATACACAACACACACATACACACACGCGCGCACGCACGCACAAGAGGGTGCGCATGCACACACACACACACACACACACACACACACACTCACACACGCACATATACAGGCAACCACAGTCACTTCTAACCCAGAAAAAATCTGATAGCATCCATCATAACATGTACAACATCCAGTCCAGCACTAATTCTGTTTTTGATTCTGTCACGATCGGCAGGTGTCCACAGCTGCAGCTTGGAATAAATGTCTTTTTCCTCCTGAGTCAGTTGCCTGGTGTTCTTTTTTGCAAACCAAAAGTAATCAGCAGGGTTGTGAGTGTCATCTGTCCAGATAAACTGAAAAATCATATCTTCACTTTCACAAATGATAGTATCAGGTATTTCATCAGAGGTATACACATTTAAAAAAGTCCTTGTTTCTAGAAACGTCCCTGAGATTTCTCTGCAGGGATCTGTTTCTCAGCCCACCCACATAGTTCTTTATAGTATCTCCACTGTAGCCTGCATCCCGAATCTGATCTAGATATTCGTCACAGTCCTCCCCCTCCATCGTAATGTCAGGTACAGGCACCTCAACCCGGTCAATTCCACTTGTTGTTCAGCGACTGTGTCAGCTTCCAACACTGTGACAGCACCTGACGCACGGCGATAATCATGTGTGGGGAAACACCCATTGCGAAGGCATGTGGTTTGGAGAGGCTGGGGTGTTGGTGTGTGAGACAGACTGGGTTTATGGGGGGTGTTGGCATAAACAAACTTGGCGAAGTTTCGAATGGGAACAATGCACTTGCCTTGTCTTCTTGCCTTTCCTCTGTCCGCTCCTCTCCTCTGCCCGCCTCCTCTCCTCTGTCCTTCGTCGGTCCCTGTTGGTCTGACTGGGGGGCTTTCTGTGGAAGTACAAGGTGTTTGTTGACCGGCCATGTTCCCATCACTTGAGCCAGCCTTCAGTCGAAGCACAACAGTCGTTTGCTCGCCTTCTCCACAGACCTTCCATGAGGTGATGCAGTGTTGTTGCAGCAGGGCACCTAGCGTCACTTCCAGCGTTGTTGGTAACCCGACAACTGGCATGGTGCTGGTTTATTTGGCAATTTAAACACAAAATTTACACAGCAAAATTTCGCCCTGCCTATATCCCGAGAGAGAAGAGAGAGAGAGAGAGAGAGAGGAGAGAGAGAGAGAGAGAGAGAAGAGAGAGAGAGAAGAGAGAGAGAGAGAGAGAGAGAGAGACTGGTCTTATAACTTTTTATTTGTGAAAAGAAATATACTTATTTGGAATGTTTGTAATGACATGAACAATATGGAAATTATATTTTGTTGATACATGTTGATCTTATATGTTAAAAATGAGAAATGACATTCTTTTGGGAAGGTTTTCATAGAGTATTCAGATGAACAGATGGAAAACCTTAAATATATACCTCCTTATACAGTAACATGAGGTTTTCCTTTTTTTTTATTTTATAGGAGAAACATCTACTTTAAGATTTTATTATTTCAACCAACAGGGTGATCTGTCCAAAAAGTCTTCTTTTGGCTACACTTCATCTTTAGCCTCCGGGTCAAGTAGTATTTTCTACAGAGTGCTTGTCAAAAAAAAAGAAAGTGCTGATATTTACAGATTGTTTTTGAAATATGAAAAAACCCACAGTGTGTGTTTTGGGGACTGAGGACATACAGCAATACCAGGAACTGATGAGAAAGTTGGAAATGATCATCAAATGAGGATTGCTTGTGTCCCTACAGTGTTGATCCAGTGAATGCAGACTGTGGTTAAGAAGCTAGCAGACAACAAAAGACTGAGGTATCAATGTGCCTGTCAGTATTGTAATTGCCCTTCATGGGATGATTAAAGTGTTTTTGACTTGACTTGACTTGACTTGACTTGAGGGGGGTACAGCAGTTGCTGAAAATAAATAAAGCCAACTAAATTTGTGCAAAATCACGTGAGTTTTGAGTCAGAGGCTAGTGTTTCACAAAAAATGTGGTTTTATTTATGTGGATGCTTTGGAACCTGTGGTATGAATGCAAGAGTGATATAGGAACAAAAGGAAAAGTGGCAAAACTTCCATGAGATGTGTAGCCTTGATACCCTGAGCCATTTTTCCTTCCTACCAGCAAGGGCCAGCAATCCTGCTTAAAATACTGGGCCTTGGAGTCATCTCCTTTCGTTTATCCTCTATTTATCATGGAGAGGGGAGGGAGGGGAAGATGATGAAGAGGGCCCCCCCCCCCCCTCCCCCCCCCCCCCCCCTTTCCCTGTCAGATCTGCCGTCAACTTCCATGGAAAGTCTTTCAGCTTTCCAAGGCTTTCCGGAATTTGCTTCATTATTTTGACAGGGCTCTCAGTGGCTGGTGTCTGCCGCTGTTTTTATTGGTGTTGACTTTCAGCCCCTCTGCCAGCTTCCTTCTGTCTGTGCCGACAGTGAGAAGAGGTGTGTGGTCTAGCGGTTAAGACATGGAAGTTTTCTCACAATCATTCTAGTTCTGTTGGTAGTACATACTATTCGGTTATCATTTTTAAAAGACAGCGGTATTACTATGCTTCTAATTCAAATACGAGAGACACTTGCTCTTCTTGTCTCTCCCTCTTTAAACTACATAATTTCATGTTTTCTTTCTTTCTGTCTTTCTTTCCTTCGTTCGTTCATTCGTACATTCGTTCTTTCTTTTTTTCCCTTTTCTTTCTTCCTTTCTTTCTTTTCTGTCTCAGCCATTTTTTGTTTCCTCATTCTCCCCGTCCCCCACCTCTTCCACCTTCTGTGTGTTGTCTGTCCTGTCAGTTATCTATCTCTGTTTCTCTTCCTTCATCCCTTTCCCTTATCTCTCCACCTCCACCCCCCCCCCCCCCCCCCCCCCACCCCCCCATTCCACCCACATTCACATACTGTGTCTATGTCAAACATCCATCTTTTTTTTTTATCTGATCACCTCTCATTTCAAGCTGAGTCTTCTCAAGGTTTAGAAGGAAGGAACGTGATGTATGTGCTTGTGCAGAGCTGCATCAGTGATAATACCACAGCCATCCCTCCTCACACAGCCCCCCCTCTATCTCTCAGAATCTGTCTCCACCTCCAGCCCCACACCCACCCTTCCGTCTGCCTGCTTGCAGCCCTCTCCAAGCTGTCTTTCATCTCAAGAGCCCTCTCTGTGTGCAGAAGCCTGTCAGTCAGTCATCAGGTGCAGGAACTAGCACATGGAAGCTGGTGGGCGGCCACATACCTCACTTACTGTTTGCCTTCATCATCAAAGGGTACAGTTTTCATGCTATCTTTCCTGTCGTTTTTACGAGTGGGTCTTTTTCTTATTAAGTTTTGGAGGATTTTGTTTTGTTTTGGGGTGGGGTTGCGTGGATGGGTTGCTTTGCTATTGTATACCATTTCTGAGAATGTGGCTATGAGTCCAAACGGGATGGTTTGGAAAGAGAATATTCTAAATGTCTTGATTGTTCTTGTCAACTAAATTGTGGCAAGTTTAATGGGAAATCCATTGTGCAATACACACAGCTATCTCGATCTCAATCTCTCTCTCTCTCTCTCTTCTCTCTCTCTCTCTCTCTCTCTCTCCTCTCTCATCTCTCTTCTCTCTCTCTCTCTCTCTCTCTCTCTCTCTATCCTCTCCTCATTTTCTAACCCTCACCCCAAGTTCCCTTTTCACCCCCTCCACCCCCTCCATTTCTCTCCCTCTCAAGTGCACCTCGACTCGCTCACTTGCCTTTCAGATGAATAACCCCTGCCTCTTAACAAACTAATAATCCCCAAAGTCAAAGACCCCATGAAGCTGACAAAATAATGATTTTGTCCCATATGTCACCCCGTGGCTGCCCCTTCACTTGGGCCTTTAGGGGACCAGCTGAGTTATGTCTGCTCTCTGCATGTGCACCCAGAGACCGCTGTTACAGCCTGCTAATCTGGAGATCATTCATTCCATCTCCTTCTCTTGCGAATCCACAACTGACAAGCCAACGAAGCAGTTGAGAGGCAGACAGAAACAGATATTCTTGAGCTGATGTCTATCGTGCAGTGCTCAAGGGGTGTGACGTCGACAGTTTGAAGAGCACCTCTTAGATGTAGTACAGCGGTGAAGGAGTAGAAGAGGTGAGTTTGTCAGTGGAATAACAAAAGACAAAAGTGTTGGTGACACCTTTCAGTCTGCTGTGGCCAGCCCTCTTCAAGCTGTCTTTCATCTCAAATGAAAGTGATGTGTTGTGTGTGTGTGTGTGTGTGTGTGTGGCGGGCGCACGGTGTGCGTGTATTGTGTGTGTAGACAGAGACAGATACACAGAGAGAGACAGGACAGACAGACAGACAGGCGGCAGGTAATAGACAGGAACAGACAGGTACACAGACAGAGAAAGGAGAGACAGACAAAAACAACAACAGATCAGACAGACAGATGGAATAGCCATAGGAAAGACAAATGGAAGTTTGTTAGTGTTTTGATACAAACAATGTTTACATGAAGCCTCATCTTGCATTATGTTGGTTTGTGGATTTATTGACGTTATCCTTGTTTATTAAGAAATGAAGTTTAAAAGGCATTATGAGTGGAGGTGATGTGATTATGATGATATTGATGAGATGATGGATGATTGTTATTTTTTGATTATTATATTTTATTATTATTTAACTTTGAGTGTCCAGAACACACCTGATGTGGTGTTCTACAGAAAACAATCGATCCTTAATTAAAACATCCGCCACTTCTTCTCTTTCATCCACTAAGAAGAGGTGAACATTCGCGTTCCTTCGGAGCGTAGATCAACCAGTCACCAACCCCCCCCCCCCCCACCCCCCCCCCCCCCCCCCCCCCCCCCCCCCCCCCACACACACACACACCCACCCACCCCCACCCCCCCCACCCGCCCCCACCCCCAACCCTGGGCAATGGTTTGCTATGTTTAATGGGCAGAGGCAGTTGCTGTCAAAACTGGTGTCAGGTTCTTCGCGGGGCCTGTCAGGGGTGGAGGCCTTTTCTGACCTGGCTTCATTGTTTTGACAGGGCTGGCAGCCAGTGGCTGGCTGCAGGCAGAGTCCCCGTATAGATGCTGCTGTTTGGTGTACGTCCCTGGTCACCTTCCAACTAGGCCTAGCTAGCCCTGCACTGCACTGCCACTTTTCTTGCTGCATACCTTCTGGTGCAAACTGTCTGTATAATGAGTGAAGTGATGTTGGTGTTTTCGTTTGTTTGTTTGCTTCGTTCTTTCTTTCAACTTTCTTTCTGTCTTTCTTTCATTTTCGGTCTTTTGTGTTCCTTTTGTTGGTTGGGGTGCGTAGTGCCTGGTCTTCTCCTGTGCTTGTAAACTCTGCAGGAGTGTCTGGTGTAAGCTGGCCTCAGTCGACATATTCGGACGTGAAAGCAGCTCATGAAAATGAATTCATATACAAACAAATATGTGTCAGATTTGTTTGAAAATAAAAGGCAGGAGAGTGGTCTGGGGAGGCAGAAAATTAACAAAAGAGAGATGATGAAAGGTAAAAAAAAAGAAGACATATAAAGTGTGATAGAAAAGAGGAAATTTCTAGCACGTGATTTCTAGGAGATGGGAATATAATGTTAAAAGAAAGAACCCACGGTGTCCTCCAGGGGGGAGTGAAGCAGTTAACCGACCAGAAATTATCTCTGTGCTTTGTTCAATGTCTGTCAGATATGCTGGACCTGACTTGTCAGGTGCTTAGCGGCAGCACAACGCATATTTGCTCATATTATAACAGACAACAGTATTTGCTATGTCAGCGTTCGACGAAGAAGAAAGCAACTTTTTACTGAAGTGTGAAGAGGGATGTAGGATCATAATATTTTCATATGCTATTTTGATGGTCATGTATGTGTATTTATGATACACCTAGTCACTATAATCAAATTTCTGCCCAGTTTCCAAAACAGCAGCTGCCTCCTCTGCTGTTTTGGAGGTCATCGTTGGACACGACGGACAAACATACACACAGATACACATACAGTTTAAGACAATGCCCTGTAAATCTTGAGTGCAATATAGGCTACGTGTTTTATATTGCGTTTAATTTTCTCCATGTCTTTTTAATTTTGCATGTCCATCAGTCTATCTATCTTTCTTTGTTCTTTGTCTTCTTCATTTCTTGCCTTCGTTTACTTCTTCTTTCCGAAGTAAAGGGCCTGCTGTGTCTTTCACCTCTTGATTTCAAGGTGTGTCCTCTCAAAGCGTGCAGTGAACGTGCTGTTGTTCTGTGGAGAGGTGGAAGGATGTTGAAGACACACAGCCGTCTTCAGTCCTCCGTTTATCTGCTATCTTCATCCGGTACACTCTCTCCTTCAATCCGTCTGTTATTTCAACACCCCCACCCTCCTCTGTCTGTCTGTCTGCCTGTTTGTCTGCCTGCCTGCATGTCTGTCTGTCTGTCCGTCCTATCAACACCCCCACCCTCTGTCTGTTTGCCTGTCATCTCAACATCCCCATCTTCCTCTGTCTTTTTGTCTGTCTGTCTGTTTAACGTGCTTGTTAACCAAGTACAAGAAATAGCAAAATCCGTCCAGCTCTGTAAGTGTTTCAGCCTCACTTCCAGTGCAAGCCCAAGACCTCTCTCTCTCTCTCTCTCTCTCTCTCTCTCTCTCTCTCTCTCAACACAAACTTCCCCAGTGACAGGCAGTGGAAGCACAGGAGAAGAACACGGAAGAAGGAGGAGGAGGATCAGAAAGAGGAGCAGGAGGAGGAAGAACACTATAAGAAGAACAATAATTCGCTTCTAATCAGTTTGACGTTTTTTGATTATTTACCTTGTTAGTAGCATCTGAATTTTATTTTTAAACTTTGGCAAGAAACTATCGCCCACCTCGCAAACGCGTTTGTTCAAACATGAACAAAACCTCTCCACAAAGTGAACTCTACCAGCTTTTCAACTTTAAAGTCAAACAAATCATTATGCCCATTGGATATATCCGAAACTTGTCGTTCAAATCAGTGTCCAGACAGAACACATCATTTAGATCCTAATATCTTCAGAGCATGCACTGAGAGCACAGCCTCCCCTCAACACCTCCCCCCCAAGCTCCCTTGTCCCTTTTTTCTTGCAAACGCCTCTCGATCTCCCATTACATCCCCTGCAGCTGTGCTGATCGTGAACAGATTTTCCTAGCCTGAAGATTGACAATGCTGCTGACGAACTAAAGGACTAGTAACAGTTGAGGAGAGGACGTCATGAGGAGAGAAGTGCTGTACCCTGATATCTGCTGTCTGCCACTGCCTGCTTTCCTGCAAAAAAGCTGTGCTGATGTCGACAGTTTGTGGAGAGCAAGTCACACCCCCCCCCCCCCCCCCCCCCCCCCCCCCCCCCCCCCCCCCCCCCAACAACAACACAACAACTCCTACCTTCTCCATTTCCTACCTCCCCTTCACGAACACATACACGCGCACACGGACACATACGCACGCACGCACAGGCACACACACACACATTGTTCTACTCAGCAAAGAAAGACTAAAGATGTATATAGGGTTTGTTAGTATTATTAGTCTGTGGACTGAGCATGCAGTGTTTGTTGGTGGTGTTTCTTGTTTTATCCCTAGTATATAATTATGACAATAACACTGTGCCAGACCTCTTAGTCTGACTGCGTCTTCTCATTTTTTTTAAGGGGGGAGGGGATGAGAGTATATTTCCTAAGTGAATTATTTCAGATGATCTTGCTTTAGTAGTTTTTACGTTGTATGTGTATAATGATATTGGCATTTTTCTGGTACCTTGTTTGCGACGCCTCAGCTCTGTTGCTGCTACCTTTCTCTTCACCCTGTCTTCATTACTGGCAGCTACATGTGTGGTCACCACCCTCCCAGAGCAGGGGAGTCCACAGAAAGTTATCAGTGTTAGGCTGTTCAGCCTGAGGTCACTGACTGGAGGCGGCTCTGCCATGCTCCAGGATCCAATCATCGGTGTTTGGTGGAGCATGGTCTCATCCTATAAACAGAGAGTACCACCTACGTAGCACCGCTGCTAATGACAGTCGTAGCTGAGTCAAGATATGTGTGTGTATGTGTGTGAGCGTGTGTGTATATGTGTGTGTGTGCGTACGTGTGTGTATGTGTGTGTATGTGTGTGAGCGTGTGTGTGTGCGTGTGTGTGTTTGTGTGTGTGCGTTCGTGCATGACAGAAAGATATATAGACAGAGAGAGATTGAGATAGACAAATAGAGCAAGAGACAGGGACAGAAGCAGACAGCCAGCCATGAACATAATTATACATACAAAAACAGAGACAAAGAAAAGACGTAATCTGAGAGAGAGAGAGAGAGAGAGAGAGAGAGAGAGAGAGAGAGAGAGAGAGAGAGAGAGAGCAGAGAGAGAGTCAGGTAGAAAGGCAGACAGGGCAAACAGACAGATAGCCAGACAGGCAGAAAGACAGACAGGCAGACAGGCAAAAGGGAAACAGGCAGACAGACAGACAGAAACAGAAACAGACAGAGAGATAGAAACAGAAACAAACAGGCAGACAGACAGACAGAGTCAGACAAATAAAACAGATTCTCTCTACAATCTATCATTCAGTGGCGACAGCCTCACAACAAAATGGATGTGCTCACTTCACCTTATTCACTTCAAAGAGCACAAACGTCGCCGTCAATTAACAAGTGAAGTACACAAGCTGCACCCCACTTCCAAAAAAAACAAGACAACCAATAAATTGTGTGCTGTCTGTCATTCAGCAGAATTTGCATGGAGCAGGAAATGGGGTGAGGAAGTTGGTGCAATGCTGGCCTGACCAAATCATGGTTGTCATCTGTGGCAGTCTGACACACAGCATTCCCACAATGCCTTGCGACACAGGAAGGGGGTGTACCACCATGATGGCACGTTTGCACCCTGTATCTTGTTGTTGAAGCACTTAGTGACTGCTATTATGTGTAGACAGCTGTAGGACATCTATTTCAGGTGGATTTATGTATTGCACGCTAGTACTAACAGGGGAACACATCAGTTGAAAGGAGTTAGATCTTGTAGGTTTTGTGCTTGTTTAGTTGACAGAGAGACAGAGTGGAAGGCAGTTTATGCCTGGATAATGTAACGTTGCATTTTGCTTTGTGTGAGCCGAGCTAATAACTGAAATCTATGAAAGGTTGTGATAACATGAGCAAAAGTGGTGTATCAATGTGTCTCAAACTTTACAGTTATTACCAATTTTCTGATGATCTTGTGCTGTCTGGTTGCCATAAGAAATAAGAGCCCCAGTCATAAACAGCTTGCGTGTCTTCTATCTTTAAACAATGGTATAAGTGGGTGTAACAGTTCATAGCAATCTAATATTCAATAATTATCAACATATTTGTATGTATGACAAAACTTAAAGTTGACAAGGGATTCATGAGAGAGAGAGAGAGAGAGAGAGAGAGAGAGAGAGAGAGAGAGAGAGAGAGAGAGAGAGAGAGAGAGAGAGATGAGAGAGAGAGAGAGAGAGAGCGCCACTTGGTTAAGATCACAGTATAACAACCATAAACAAATAAGCAGGTAATTAAACAAAAAAAACCAACCCCAACCACTCTTAGGTAGAAACTCACCATATGAAAACTCAGTCACGAATCAAAACTTATTTTTTCTTTTCAAAATGTGAGTCAGTGGAATAGCTATAGATGTAGCTGATGTAATGAGCAATGTATTGCATTACTGCCTTTCGCCAACCAGAACTATCTTTCCAGAGGTATTACATCTTACATAAGCTGACAAACCTCACGTCTCTACTCTCCTCACCCATATCACGGAAGAGGCGCTCTTCAAACTGTCGACATACGCACAGCATCTTGAGAGAACAGCTGCCAGCAACAGACATCAGTTCAAAAAGACTTATCTGTTCCTGTCAGCGTTACAGCTGCTTCATTTGCTTTGTCAGTTGTGGATTCACAGAGAGGGCAGAGGGAATGAATGTCGTCCTGATTAGCAGAGCTGTAACAGCGAGTCTCTGGGTGCACATTGCAGAGGGAGGCAGACATAACTCAGCTGGTCTCTAAAGGCCCAGAGCTGAAGGGGGCCACGGGGTGAAATATGGGACACAATCATTATTTTGTTCACGCTTCAGGAGGTCATGACTTGGAATGAGTTTGAACAGAGATAAAACCCCATGTTTTAGTTTTGGGGAGAGAGAGAGAGAGAGAGAGAGAGAGAGAGAGAGAGAGAAGAGAGAGAGAGAGAGAGAGAGAGAGAGAGAGAGAGAGAGAGACAGACAGACAGACAGACAGACAGACAGACAGACAGACAGACAGACAGACAGAGGCAGAGAGTCAAAGACACAGAGACACAGAGACACATAGACATAGGCAGACAGAGAGAGAGAGAGAGAGATCTATATATGTATATTAAACAACAGAGTTCCCATTAAACTTACTGTGATTCATTTGACAAGAACAATGACGAAATGTATAACATTCGCTACCTACTAAATCATCCCCTTAAAACTCATAGCCACATCCCCAGAAGTAATATGATATGCAATGAAAACTCAGACCCCTTCCCCCAAAAACAACAGCAAGAAAACAATATTGAAAAAGTAACAAAAAGGCGGACCATAAAAAGGAAAGGAAAGATAGCATGAACACTGTACCCTTTGATGATGAAGGCAAACAGTAAGTGAGGTGTGTGGCCGCCCACCAGCTTCCATGTGCTAGTTCCTGCACCTGATGACTGACTGACAGGCTTCTGCACACAGAGAGGGCTCTTGAGATGAAAGACAGCTTGGAGAGGGCTGCAGCAGGCAGACTGGAGGGAGGGTGTGGGGCTGGAGGTGGAGACAGACTCTGAGAGATAGAGGGAGGGCTGCGTGAGGAGGGATGGGTGTGGTATTATCACTGATGCAGCTCTACACAAGCACAGACACATACATCACTTCCTTAAGATTGAGAAATCTCAGCTTGAAATGAGAGGTGAACAGATAAAAAGATGGATGTTTGACATAGACACAGTATGTGAGCTTGAAGGGAGAGGGGTGAGGGAGCAGGGCAAGATCAGTAGGGGGGGTGGGGAGATAGAGACAGATGCTGACAGAGACACACAGAGAGTGGAAGAGGAGGGATGAAGGGTAACAGTAAGGAAAATGAGGACACAAAACTGGCTGATAGACAGACAAAGGGAAAAAAGGAAGAAAGAAAGGAAGGAAGGAAGGATGGAAGAAAGATGATCTGATATGGATGAAGGAAGGAGAGGTGAGAAGAGAGGGTGTCTCTTTTATTTGATTTAGAAGCACAGTGATACCATTGTCCTATAAAAACAAACAAACAAACATACACTACCAAAAGGACTAGACACTTATCAGCTGCAGAAAATAATTCTGAGAATACGTCAATGTCTTAACCGCTAGACCACACACCTCTTCCTTCTCACTGGCGGCACGGCACAGACAGAAGGAAGCTGGCAGAGAGGCTGAAAGTCAACACCAATAAAAACAGGGGCAGACACCAGCCACTGAGAGCCCTGTCAAAATAATGAAGCAAATTCCGGAAATCCCTGGAAAGCTGAAAGACCTTCCCTGGAAGTTGACGGCAGATCTGACAGTCCCCCCCCCCCCCCCCCCCCCCCCCTGATCTTCATCACCCACCCCTCCAACCCTCCCCTCTCCCCTCTCCATGATAAATAGAGGATAATCAAGGGAGACACTCCAAGGCTCAAGACTGAAAGTACAGGATTGCTGGCCCTTTCTGGTAGGAAAGATTTAGAAAAGGGTGTCTGTTAGACAGGTCAGCCTTTGATTAAAATAATATTTAGTTTTGAAATTGAATCTAGATATTTCCCTTCAAAACAAAACAAAGGAACAAACAAATAAACAACAACAACAACAACAAAACGAAAAAGGATGTATGTTTTTAATGTTTTTGCAACTATTAATCTCACACTCTATGAGAACCTTGAAAATATGTTGGTTTTTTTCTTGACTTAAAATCTAAGATGGTCTTAGATTTTAAAGTTGAGAAAAAAACGACATATTTTCAAAGTTAACTATATCGACAATATTTCATTTTCATATCGATAAGTTCATTACAAGCTGTCCAAACGAGTATGCTTTTCGACAAAGAGAAACTGGTGATATAAACCATTTTATCCTCTCTCTCAATGTATATTTTCTACCTACCCAACGCATTTTCCTGCTTTTTTAAAATTATTTTTTAAGAGTAAATCTAAAGGTTGTCCTTATGAACGTTTTAATGAGCTGCTCTGAAGTAGGAATGTGTCAACTGAGTCTAGCAAGAAGATGTGCCTTAGAGTTACAAGCCCAGGAGAAGACCAGGCACTGCACAGTTTACCCAGTATGTCCATGCACATTAGAATGGCCAAGGTTCTAGGAAAAAAGAAGAAGAGGAGGCAACTGCTTAGGATTTTAAACATATATAAGTATTTCCTAAAAAACAATTACATTAACTTGTACATAAAAACAGATGGTGCTTGAGTGCTTTTTTATGTTTACACAAGTTGCTGTCAGTCAAAAGCGCTATACATAAGGAACAGATAAGCTGGTTACACCACAAACAGACAGACAAACACGCTGTTTACACAAAGAGACATACTGCACTACAACATCCTCTGCTTTGATCTGACAATACAAATGATGTCAAGAACTCTCTGGCAGGGGGGTAGGTGGGGGGTTGGAGGGAGGCAGACTTCAGTGTGCTGTGATAAGCCAGGCCTTTCTTTGCTGATGATTCAGGGTGAAGTTTGCTACATAACCAAAGAGAGAAAGTGACAGGAATTAATGAGCAGTTGCAAAGTTGACTTTATCTGTATCTGTTATCTGATATATTTATTTGCTTTTGGTTTGTTTGGCTCTCTCCTTTTTTGCCTTCTCACGTTGTTCTCTTTCTTTGCTTTGTGTGTGTTTGTTTTGTTTGATTTTTATGATTGCTGGTTGGTTGTTTCTTTCGTATGTCTTGTAGCTAGTGTTTGTGTCAATTAAAAGAGAAAAAGAAGAAGAAAGGGAGAGAAAACAGAGAGAAGAGAGAGAAATATAAGAGAAGTGTGGGTGTGTGTGTGTGTTTGTGGTGTGTGTGAGTGTGTGTGTGTGTGTGTGTGTGTGTGTGAGGAGAGAGAGAGAGAGAGAGAGAGAGAGAGAGAGAGAGTGTGTGTGTGTGTGTGTGTGTGTGTGTGTGTGTGTGTGTGTGTGTGTGTGTGTGTGTGTGTGTGTGTGTGTGTGTGTGTGTGTGTGTGTGTGTGTGTGTGTGTGTGTGTGTGAAGAATCAAGAAACAAGAATCAAAAACTTTATTGCCATAAAGTCACAACAAGACTTATTCGACACCAAACAAACATAATAAACATATTCAACATTTCCTAAAGCTCTGGTATCACTGCCTGTCTTATCCTTTTATCAAGTATTCATTTTGCTTAAAACAAAATTACTAAAAACAAAAAAAGGTGTTATAGTCATATTTTACGTATGGTTTATGGATAGACCACTGCACTTGTTTTGTTTTTCTGTGTTCTTTTCTTGTAGTTGTTGTTGTTGTTGTTGCTGTTGTTGTTGTTTTGTGTTTGTGTAAGCGGGTGCTTGCAACAAGCGTTCTAAAGGGTTGAAAGCAACTGCTACCTATTTCAACTGCAGATCGGAAAGAAACAAAAGTTTTGTTAGTCGCACTTGCAGTCAATTTTCATTTCCTACTGTTATATCTCAATATAATGTTCGTCCTCACCTGTAAACAGACAGTATAGCACATAACAAACAGTATAGCACATCGCAAGACAATCTATGCATGTGTTCAAAATCTGCTGTTACCACTGAACTCATTTGTTTTGTTCCTCGGCTAGAGCTCTGATGGTGAGATGTTGCATATGTGACCGTTTTGCCTATCATTTAGGTCGCCACATTCCAACTTCGGGATTGTACACTGAGTATGTTCGTGTTTCGGTAATCCACTGAGCATTAACATGAATAACAGAATCTTTTAACACGTATATTTTCTCTTCTGCATATATATCTTTATATATATATATATATATATATAATATATATATTATATATATATATATATATATATATATATATATATATATAGATATATATATTATATATATACAAGAAGGGAATTAAGGCATTGCCAGGTCTGCACTTGAGTTGACCTGAGAGATCGTAAATAAACGCACACTTAATTCACCAGACCCTGCCGAGATTCAAACCCACCACTTCATAGACCCATGAGATTGAAGTCAGATGGTCATAACCACCTATCTATACCATCTGCCAACTGAACTGATCAAAGTCCACAATAATTTTTTTAAACTTGAAATTATTCTGCCAGATGTTCATCACCATTGCTTGTCATTCTAGTCTAGCTGCTGGTGGGAGGAAGCATGTGGTTTGTTCTTTCTCCTCCTATACATCATATACTGAGAACGTTCCACACTTCTTCTGACTGCCTCCCTGACAAACAAACAGCTGTCCTGCTGTCTTCTGCAGCCATGCTAACCATGAACACAATGGTTGTCTCTGCATCTTTGCTGCTGAAGATCCCTAATCCCCGCTGACAAACGAAAGGAAGCAGTGGAGATGTTGACATGAGGAGAGAACTCTGTTGAAGTGATGCCTGTCACTGGCTGCTCTCTCCTTACACGAAGCTGTAAGTATGTTGACTGTTTGAAGAGCACCGCCATCTACCCCCCACCCACCCCCCACCCCCACCCCGCCCCCCTTCTGTTCTGCTCTACTTCGTGCAGACAGAGAAAAGACGAGCAGTTTGTCAGTGTAAACTTGGGGAATGAGCATCACATGTAAAATTCTGGTATTGCTGCTTGTCTTCTTCTTTTACTAAGTATTCATTTTGCTTATTGAACACATTACTAGACACAAAGAAAAATGTGCTATGGTATTTTACGTATTGTTCATGTATAGAACACTGCACGTGATTTGTTTTACTGTGTGCTTTTCTGGTGATATCCTGACAGTTTATTCCTACAGTATCTCCCATATCTCCACTAGGCACCTATGTATAATTATGGTCACACTCTCAAAACAGCAACAGTCTGTAGAGGGGTTTATCACTAATATGCTACCACTAACCCCCCAGGCAAGAGAAGTCTATGTACTGCTGCTAGCTGGCTTAAAGTGATGTTGAGCTCTCTCTCTCTCTCTCTCTCTCTCTCTCTCTCTCTCTCTCTCTCTCTCTCTCTCTCTCTCTCTCTCTCTCTCTCTCTCTCTTCTTAATCTCAGTCTGCCTTCTCCCATTATACCTTTGTCTGGAGAACAGTTAGAAGTATTTTGTGTGTGGTTGGTTTGCAGATATTATATATATATATATATATATATATATATATATATATATATATATATATATATATATATATATATACATATAAATCTTTATATGAGTATGTAGACTTTAACAGGTAGGGAGGAAGACAAACAGACAGACAGACAGAGTGAGTGAGAGAGAGAGAGAGAGAGAGAGAGGGAGGGAGAGGGAGGGGGGGGGGGGGGGGGGGGGGGGGGAGGGGGGAGTTCAGAGAGAGAGAGAGATTCATCATTCGGCGGCGCCAGCCTCACAACAAAGGTGATCACTTCACCTTCTTCACTTCAAAGAGCACAAACGTCGCTGTCAATTAACAAGTGAAGAACACACGCCCCCACTACACTTCCCCAAAACAAGACAGTCAATAAATTGTGTGCTGTCTGTCACTCAGCAGAATTTGCATGGAGCAGGAAATGGGGTGAGGAAGTTGGTGCAATGCTGGCCTGACCAAATCATGGTTGTCATCTGTGGCAGTCTGACACACAGCATTCCCACAATGCCTTGCAACACAGGAAGAGAGAGAGTGTACCACCATGATGACGTGCTGCACCCTGTATCTTACTGCTGGGCACTGAGTGACTGCCATTAAGTGTAAGAACAGTGAAGGAGAAATGAGGACATTGTGAGACGTTTATTTCAGTTGCACTTATGTATTGCGCATGAATTTAAAGAGGAACTTATCACTTGAAAGGAGATGTAATCTGTAGCTTTTATGCATGTTTGGTTGACAGAGACAAAGTGGAGGGTAGTTTCTGTCCAAATGATGTAACGTTAACCTTCATTTCATTCTGTGTGAACATAGCTGATAATTGAGCGTTTGACCTCTGAAGATCATTTATCCTTTGCAGCCTTTTGGAATGTGCATACAGAGACACAGTGTTAAAGCTCTGCTAATCATGGTGGCATTCTTCCCTCTGCCCTCCCTGTAAATCCAACTTAGAAACTGACAAAGCAAAAGAGACAGTTGAGAGGCAGACATGAACAGATACACCTTTTGAACTGATGCCTATCCTTGGCAGCTGTTCCTCATAATGCTGTGAGTATGTCAACAGTTTGAAGAGCACCTCTTTCGTGGATGAGGAATAAGTAAAGAGGTGAGGTTTGTCAGCCTAAGCAAGATGCAATACCCTTGAAGAAGGACAGTTCTCTTTGGTGTAAGTAAGGCAGTGATATACATAACACTTTTTGTATAGTACTTTATACCATTTTAAGTCACAACAGAGTTGTAACATGAATTTCAGGCTACTTTCCCTGGAAAGAGTGTGTACCCGCAAGAGCTGTGTCACCCATTTCTTCTGTTCATGTCTGCACGTGTATTTTCCCTCTTTTACATTATTGGTTTGTGCCTTTGAGATACAAGAGGATAAATGCATTCATTATCTTGACATTTCACACCTTTCATCCATTAAGGATAGGCAGTCTTTCACTTTGTGAGTGCAGGTCAGCATGGGACTTCCACAGGGTGATGACTTTCTGTCTGTAATGGACAGTTGCTGTCAAAACGTGCTTCCAAATTCCCCTCAGATCTGCCAGTGTGTGAGCACTGCACTGACAGTGCTTCATTATGTTGACAGTGCTGTCAGTAGCTGCTCTTTCTTGCTGTTATTGCTGTTGACCTTTCAACCAGTCCTGCCACTTAAACTGTGGAGTGCAGAAGTGTATGTGGTGAAGAAGTTAAAGGTGCAGAGATAACCTTCACAGCAGCATACGTAATGCAGATGCATACTGTGTGTTACAGAGGTCTGTGCAGGTCCTGTGTTGCTTTGTTGAGGATGTAGCATGGTGACTCAATATTCTTCCGTTAGAGTTGGTTTTATTTGTGGCTATTCCCTCATCATATTTCTTCTTCTTCTTCTTCTTCTTCTTTTTCTTCATCATCGTTATCATCATCATCATCATCATCATCATTTCTTCTTCTTCTCCCTATCCAAGTGATTTTGTCTCTCTGTCTGTCTCTATCACTCTGTCTATTTGTCTGCCTGCCTGCCTACCTGCCTGCCTGTCTGCCCTCCTGTCTGTCTGTCTGTCTCTCTGACTGTCTGTCTGTCTGTCTCTGTGTGTGTGTCTCTCTCCAAGAATAAAACATTTTATCAGCTCTGTTCAAACTCATTCCAAGCTCTGACCTCCTGAAGCGTGAACAAAATAATGATTGTGTCCCATATTTCACCCCATGGCCTCCCCCAGCATTGCCTCCCTGGAGACCAGCTGAGTTATGTCTGCCTCCCTCTGCAATGTGCGCACAGAGACTCACTGTTACAGCTCTGCTAATCAGGATGACATTCATTCCCTCTGCCCTCTCTATGAATCCATATTGGGAACTGACAAAGCTGGCAGTTGGAAGAGCTTCTCCTTTGTAGATGAGGAATGAGGAGAAATAGGAAAGCTGTCATTGCAAGCAGAGTGTTATTTTAATTGAACCAAACCAAACCTTAAATTAAGCTAATTGCTTAAACTGATCTCAATGTTGCAATACAATCGTATAATTACGTAATCTTCTTTGATAGGAAAATAATCTGAATAGGATTATGGGTAGTTTTATGCTAGTTTGTTTTGTGTGGATCACTTTTTTGTTATTTTTAAAACACTTTATTTCATTCCTAACTTTATACCTTGATCATGTCCGGGCCTTATCAGATAGTTTCATAATTACAACCATCTATCATTAATCAAGTTTCTCTAAGTTTAAACCAGTACACCCGAGAGGAATGACATGAGAAAGAAAGAAACAGTAGTGAGGTTGACGGATAGAAGACACATAACAAAGTGAGGCATGTTGTTTTGAAATGCTAGCACTTTATCATTTATTCGAGCATTGGCTAGCGTTTACTCTTTTACTAAATGATGCAATTAACATCTGCACTGAACATTTACATAACACCTTGTTCCCAGATCCAAACTTGTAATAACATATTGTTTATGTTGTTGTGCGTTCCCCAGCTTTACACCCTGGGGGTCACCCAGAACATGCACTCTGCCTCACTTATCCCACCTGGGAATCTGTGAGATAGGAAGTACACACTGGATGAGAAGTTTGCGTGTATGACTCTTTTTCAAGCACCTCGCCATATAGGCAGCCATACTCCGACTTCAAAGGATTTTTTCTCTCCTTTAACAAAGGACGGGATAGCTCAGTGGTCGGAGCACTCGCTTTCCCCCAGCCAAGTTAAGCAGCGTCGAGCGTGGTTACCAGTTGGATGGGTGACCGTTTGCGCGCCTTGGCTTCAGTACAGTTCCCCCAGTTCACCCAGCTGTAAATGGGTACCTGCCCTCTTTAGGGTCAGGGAAGGTAAAGCAGCGAGGGAGAGGAGATGGGCGCCGCCCTCAATATGCTGGCCCTAGAGAAGTGAGGTCTCTGACGCCTCGCTCCCCTACGACCTTATAGGTTATGGGACTCCTTTACTTTTACTTTACTTTACTTAACAAAGGAGAGTGTGGGTTGTTATGTTAAGAGCTTGTCATGGCTGAAGGCAATCTCAACACAAGATTTTACAACATAACAACGTTTTAATGTAGGCCTTGGCAATTAGCTGACATCAATAATAACTTACACAGCTTTTGGCCTGGGCCAAACATATTGTTTATGATGCACACCCTGCAAACAATGATGTTTATATCTTTTGGAGACATGAATTGGTCTTTTTTGCTCCCTTCCATAGTTAACACTTGTTGGTATGAGGGACGGGATAGCCTGGTGGTTAGAGCACTGCCCTCACGATATGACGGTCGAGGATTGATCCAGATTTGAACAAACACTGAAACGCCCATTTAAAGGGATTTTTCCCAGGAGTTACTATCAGTGCTGACTCCACTCTCCCGAAAGTCCTTAGGATGAGACACTAAACCAAGGCCCCATGTGCAGACATATCTTCTTCTTCGTTGAACGCTCAGTCAGCAGCTATTGCTGTCTGTTACAGGAGCGAAAATGCGTCCCTCTGCCGTTAAGCGCATGACAAGTCAAGCCCAGCGCATCCGACTTCGGCACAAGAGAAAAATGTTATTTTTTAAGTCTTTCTGGTAAAATGGCAGGAGAATGGACCAAGAAGGCAGAAAATAGACAAGAAGGGGGTTACGGGAAGAAAAGGAGCAAGACAGAAACAAAGAGAGTGATAGAAAAGAGGAAATTTCTAGCACAGAATTTCCAGAATGTGGGGATGCTATTTATACTGATGGGTCCCCGGCATCCCCACAGGGATGGATGTGCAGACATGTGACACCCACGTTAAAACCTGTTTGGCCTTTCGGAAGAGTGGACCTTTGTGTGCTGGAAAAACATATGACAAAATTTAAAAACGCAAGCACACTAGGTGTTGTGTTTGGATACCCTCCCAGAAGTTAGAATTCGACTACCTTAATGGTGGGCAAAAAATAAATCCCATTCGTAAAATCTCACCATCAGTGAACTCAGTGCCCACGAACAAACAAAAAACAATTACTTGTCAGAACAGCACGGTGGTCTAACCTGATTTTTCCGCAGACATGACTGAAGGAACGTAAAGGCACCCACCCTTGGCATTCTCACCTTCTTGACAGCCGGCAAAGGGAGAGCAGTCTCGTGCCTTTTGAGTGTAGGTCAGTGAGTCATCCCCCCTGGGCCATCGTTTTCTATTTATAATGGGCCCAGGCAGTTGCTGTCAAAACTTGTGTCAGGTTCTCCCCGGGTCTGTCAGTGTTGGAGGGCTTTCCTGACTGGGCTTCATTATTTTGACAGGGTTCTCAGTGGCCTGTCTCTCTCCCGCTGCTCGTCTTGGTGGTGTTGACCTTTCTCAACCCGCCCTGTCATTTCGCCGGTGTCTAGCAAGTGCGGTTTGTGTGCTGAAGTAGTTAAAGATGCGGACAGACATTCTCTTCTATTCCCTACAGCTGCAGATGCTGCCTGTTTTTGTGCTGCGTAGTAGTTTCCGTGAGAATGACTGGAGCCTGGATGATTCAGACCTCCTTATGTATGTTTTCTCATGCGCCTTTTTTCCTTCTTCTTCTGAGACTGTCTGTCTTTCGTTCCCCCATTCTGTGTGTGTGTGTGTGTGTGTGTGTGTCTCTCTCTCTCTCTCTCTCTCTCTCTCTCTCTCGCCCCCCCCCTCTCTCTCTCTCCCCAAATGCAGCCAGGCATGTGCAGTTTATTCCTCACTATATTGTTCTCTTCTTCACCTCCACGTTCTTACGTCTGTCTCTTCAATGGTTGCTCTGGATTTCTGTTTTAAGTATGACTCTTCCTTTTTCGTAAATGAGCTGGTTGAGTCGGCACTGCAGTTTTACTGTCTGTCCCTCTGCCTGTCTCTCTGTCTCCGCATCTGTCCCTAATATGTTTGTTTCTTTCTCTTTCACTAAGTGGTTTTGTTTGTTACTTTATTGCTGTGAGAGAGGGAAAGGAGAGAGCTGAGTGGATATGAGTGTGCACTTTTTTTTTTCTATTTTGAATATTTGTTTGTCTGGTTACTTTAAGTGGTTACTTAAATGCCACTTTGTTCCCATACTGGTACTGGTGACATGATTAAACTTGCTTTTCTTCGATGGTTTTCTAAATTTTCAGCAAGAAAACTAGATCAGGATTTTTAAAAATAGTTTTGACTTGCTGGTTCAGTCTACGCATTATTATTACTGTTTGAAGACTACAATTGTACTATAGTTATGAATGAAAACAAAAACTTTACGCATATGTATCTACAACACTGGTCAGTTTGTGCACTTACCCTTCCAAAACACACTCACACACACTCACGTACGCACGCACTAAACGCAAGCACACACACAGACACACACACGCACGCGTGGCACGCACACACACACACACACACACACACACACACACACACGTACACACACACACACACACACACACACACACACATCCCGCATGTATACGTAGCCTAGATTGTGTGCACGGAGCCTAAATTTCAATTCGCATGTTTTTACATGAAGAAAATCGTCCGATTATTCTGCAAAAAAGCTTTCTTAGTGTTATCGCATCATCTGCAGATACCCCCCCCCCCCAGTATATGTTGCGTGCTTCTTTCTGTAATCGTTTGTTTGTGTGCCTGTCTGCCTGCTTTCCCACTCTCAGGACAGATCACTAGATCTGCCGGTGTTTTATCTCATTTCAGCCGTATGCGTGCACACATCAAAATACGCACTTTTCAAGATACCTGTGACAATGAATCACTGAAAGAAAATAAAACATTCTCAACATAAACTAACACGCCAGTGTGACAGCCCAAATGACATGCAGAAAACAGTTGTGTTAGACAACAAATCGGATTAAACGAAACTACCAATACACGCAAAACAAAATATGCAAAGCAAACAAAGTAAACAAGCAAATAAGGAAACGATCTAACAAAGCAAAACTTAGGGACAACAACAACAACGACAACCAACCAGCCAACCAACCAACCGAATAGACAACCAACCAACCAACCGAATATAAAAGGAAGAAGAAAGTCATGAACACAGAGAAGCAACAACACGAATTATAGGTGCTTTAAAAACAAACATGTTCTTGCTGCTTTTAAAAGAGGCACTTCAATAAATCAATAGACAAACAATACAAATAAACAAATGAAATAACAGGAAAACATTTCCAGAAAAGACATCTGTTAACTAACGAAAACAGAAAACAGGGACTGAAAAAGAAGAAAGAGGAAGGACGGGGCATGGGGGTGGGGATGGGGGGAAGAAGAGTTAGATAATTAAAGGAAAGATAAAATAAAAATGAAAGAAGACGGAGAAAGACAGAAAGAAAAAGAAAAAGGAAAAGAAAGAAGGAGGAGGAGAAGGAAGGATGGAAGAAGGAAGGAAGAGAAGAAAGAAAGGAAAGAAAAGAAGAAAGAAGAAGAAAGAAGAAAGAAAGAAAGAAAGAAAGAAAGAAAGAAAGAAGAAAGAAAGAAAAAGAAAGAAAGAGCGAGAAAGAAAGAAAGAAAGACAGACGACAAGACGAAACCTCTCAAAAGAATTAAACTTTCATCTCGCCTGTCATCCTCTTTCCACACTGTCCCTCTCCTTTAAAAAAAAAAAATCAATAAAACAAACCACTAAACAGACAACCGCAAACCTCTTATCTCCACCCGTCCTCTCAACTTTCTCATCAATACAACCCCACCCTCACCCCGCTTCTCAAACCTCTCATCCCCACCCCCCCTCCCCCCCATCCCTACCACCCTTTACCTCCATCTTCTCACCCAACATCCAACTTCCCAAAGAAGAGCTCAAGTTGTATCCCGGCATGCCGCTGCAAGTATGGACCTGACATCCGCTGGACAGTTTGTCCCCAGTTGCCTCCCCTGAGGGGAGGGCAAGCCGTCGTCAACGATCAGAAGGGTGTCCTTCCCAGGGGAAAGGAGGCAGCTCAGGCCCTATTTACACCTCTGTGACTTGATGGGCAGGCCCCCACACACGCCTGTCAACTTCCCTTCGCAGCCGTGGCATCTCCAGCAAGTTTTCTCACTGATGGCCAAATGAATTTCGATCGCAGACAGAGAGACAGAGAGGGGGAGAGGGAGAGAGAGAGGGACGGGATGTGTCAGGCAGGCAGCCAGCCAGCCACCCTACTTCTCTCTCCAGACCCAAGACGGTCTTCAAAATTAATATTGCGTAGGGCAGGCAGCGGAATTAAGAGCCGGGAAGAAGAAAGCGGAAGGGTTTACCGAAGGCTGCTGCCGAGTGTCTGTCAAAATTGTCGGCCAAGATTCCATTGAAACCCGGATCACGGGAACTTCTCTCCCTTTCCCCTGACTTGAAGTGCTTCGATTTTTCTCTGGGCCTCTCTGCCCTTCGGGCGCACTGACGGCTCTCAGCGGTATATTATTGGCTCATCCCCTCCCTCCTTCTGTAGACATTACATTTCCATTTACGTCATATTTAGTCCCTTAGTCGCCTCTTCAGACAACACTCGTGCCCATACTAGCCAGACGACTGTCTTCCTTCAGAGAGAGAGAGAGAGAGAGAGGGGGGGGGGGGGGGGTGAGGTTGAGGGGTAAGGGTACAGAGAGAGAGAGAGAGAGAGGGAGGAGTCAGTTGACAGGATCAGGTGTGTGTGTGTGTGTCTGTGTCTGTGTGTGTGTGTTTACTCTTACAAGAAACACATGTTTAGTTTGATTCTACACCGTACTTTTCAGATAAGATTTTTTTTAATGTGTACATAAATTAACCAATAAGAGAAAACGGAAAAGGAAAGCAAGAGAGAAAGAAAGAAGGAAAGAAAGAAAGGAAAAAAAAGAAGGAGAGGAAAAAGAACGGAAGAAAGAAAGACAGACAGAAAGAAAAAAAAACCAAAACACCAGTAAAAGAGATTATCCCAGATTCTTTCCTCTCACAGATTAGACATGCCTCATTCCCCAGATCAGATTTCAGAGAACAAGACACAGACGGATTGTACTAATGGCTTCAGCAATAAAACGCCCTACAGTAAGACATTCTAGAAAACCAAGACATACAGGCTCGTACCACAAAACAGCATCCTTCCAGCTAAACCCCTCTGATCAGGGTAATACAAAAACCGGCAGAAAAACTTCCTTTGAACCTCCCAAGCTGGGAAAAAGGCACAAAGCTTCCTGATGACAAAAACACATATATCATTTGATCAGCCACACGCTCCAAGTTCAGCCTTTATTTTGACAAGCTAGCCATCTGAGAGTGGAGGGGTGGTCAGGATTGTGTGGGCTCAACTCTTGACCGGTGAAACCAAACCGACAAACTTCAATGTTTTTCGCCGGTTTGTCCGTTTCGAGCTGACGACAGGCGGCAGAAACAAGACTCTTGAGGGTGATAACTGTGTTATCTAAACACGGAGAGGCGGGCTCGGGAAGAGAGAGCGGTGTTACGGTCCAAACACCATTATAGGTCAACAGGCCGGCTTTGATCTGAAGGCTTCGCAAAACCTGCCCCCCCCCCCCCCCCTTTCCCTTACCCCCCCCCCCCCCCTCCCCCCCCCCCCCCCCCCCCCCCACACACACACACAAAGAGGAGTTCCGATGACAAAGTATTCACCAACCAGACGCCATTACGTCCAAGACTGTAGTTACTGTATAAACCTGGTCGAAGAAGGAATCATTTTGAATATGAACAAGTCAGTCTGACTGGGAAACCAAAGTATACGCATGCAGACAGGGGACAAGAACAAAACCAAAAGATGGTGTTGCTCTTGTGGCGATACACTCTCCACGCGGAGAGTAAGTAGCCTGAATATGACGCGGAGAAATGTGCTGTTATATTACGCGGTATACAACACAACACAATACAATACAGTACAATACAACGCGGCAATGGTTTCTTACTCGTTTGCTGCAGGGACCCATAGCTCTTATTCTCTCTCTCTCTCTCTCTCTCTCTCTCTCTCTCTCTCTCTCTCTCTCTCTCATCTCACACACACACATACACACGAGCGCGCGCGCGCGTCATCTGTGACAACTTGCATTGATGTATCTTTCTCTCTGCACAACTTTTCCTCAAGGTGCGTCGTCTTCAGTCACATTCCTTGCTATCTCTAAATGCATTACTTTCTGACCAGAGGGGACGAAGCATTTAAAATACGGAATACTACGCGTATAGACACGCTCTCTGTATTGTATAATTGTCAATGGATACTAAACTGACCCCATTTTATGGTCGAATGACGTTTGCATGTACAATCAAAGCACGCCACTATATATGTGCACAAATGAGAAGAAGAAGAAGAAGAAGAAGGACACAGAGAGAGAGATGTTGACCAAAATATTAAGAAATACTGCAGCACTCACAAGCAAGAAATCTCACAAAGAAACATATTTTGTAATCAAAGTTCCTTTTCAAGTGTGTTATATCCTGAGTCTTCTGTATGTCAACTCCACTGTCTCCATCACCGCTGTCGTCGGTAGGAGCTCCACGCAATGCCACCAGGGTTCGCCATCTTTCTCTCTGTCTCTGCTGAGTTCTACGATCTCCTGTAGCCCTCCTTCCAGACCACTGATCTCAGTAATGCTGGCAATACAGGATGTTGATGGGCTGCCTCTTTTTCTTTCTACCCTAAATTTACCTCGGAGAACTCGTCATCAGATTTATAAGTGTACGTGTTTCTGATTCCATGACCGATATTTCTCTGTCATTTGAAATAGATAAGCGCAGACCTCCTGAACAAGTTAATGACAATAGGATGAAAACACGCCATGAATCTGTTGCAGATATGCATATGTGCACATCATATCTACAAAGATCATCAGGAAAATATTGAAAAAAGGCAATAGCATTTCTCCGAGCGTGAGCGTACACACACACACACACACACACACACACACACACCACACACACACACACACACACACGTCTGTCTTTATGACGGTCTGATTGTCTGTCTGCCTGCCTGTCTGTCCACCACTCTGTACAGATGGTAATATGATACTACTTTCTGACAGACAGTGGCCACTAAACCACAGTAAACTGCCGGCCTGTCATCAGAGTCCATTAATCCCTCACTGCTGTTTTCCAGAGTTTGGTCAGCCCCACCAGTCAATAATGAACAGCACCCAGACCTCCAAATGTGTTTTCCTGAGCCACAAAACATCATCTCTTTCTTTAAACTCCGTACAGGAGATCAATATCTATATCCTGCCTCGTTGAAAAAAAGACAGGAAAAGAAAAGAATAACGCAATGACTCTCTCTGTCTCTGTCTCTCTCAAAATTATATTCATATTATATTTTTTCTTTTCACACACTCACGAACACACACACACACACACACACACACACACAACACACACACACACACACACACATATATATATATATATATATATATATATATATATATATATATATATATATATATATATATATATATATATAAGAGAGAGAGAGAGAGAGAGAGAGAGAGAGAGAGAGAGAGAGAGAGAGAACTTAGCCCTTTTTATGAGCTGAGACGAACATTCCGTTGTAATGACGGGTCATATTCTAGGATTTGCTACCAGATGCATGTATGCTATGTGATTAAAAGGAACTCTCTCTTGTTTTGTTTTGTTTTGGTAGCCCCTAATCAGGTCAAGGACCGAATGAAAACAAAGTATGTGTATGCTTTTCTGTAACCCTCGAACAATAGCCTAAAGATGATTCATTAATTCTCTCTCTCTCTCTCTCTCTCTCTCTCTCTCTCTCTCTCACAACACACACACACGCCTAAACACACGCACACACACACACGCCTAAACACACACACACACGCACACCTACACACACATGCACAATCTCAGTGCACAATAAAGCAGCTGTGGTTACGAGCATATCTACATACATTCGCAAGTAGCAGCGACATATGTTTCCACGATTAGCTATATCCTGTGGCATTGTTATGGAATATGAAAGCCAAGTCTACTGCGCCTTACACCAAATCCACGCACCCAATCCCCCACGGGCGCTGAAAGACATCCCGGTGACAAATGGGAGAAAGAGATCCTGCCTACGACTCCAGTTTCAACCCCAAAGCTTGCCCCCGATGTCGCCATTTTGATGGATATCAGGCGCAGCAACTCATCGCCAAGTGATTGGGAGTTGTCGACACCTAGCTCATATCCGTCAGCGCAGACAGTCTCTCAGGGACCAACTGGCGTGTGAGCCAGTACACACACATTTTTAAATCCTCTTTTTTTCCCCACCCATCCACCCCTCCTCCCATCTCTTTTCCTCACCACCACTGATAGAGTTCGAATCCAAGAACTCAGCCAGCAGGCGTTGAAAGGAGCGTGACGTGGAGTGTCGGGGTGTTGATGGAGGCGATAGGAGCAGGCAAGGGGCGCGGAGAGCAGGCCATCATCAATGGCGAAGTGATGGTGCTGCTGATGGACTTTCCTGATGGCGGAGCAATTTGCTGGCAGGAGACTGTCATCGGCGGCAGCGCGGTTACGTGCAGCATCTATCTGTCAGCGATCAGCATTCTCCTCGCCTGCTATCAGCGCCAGGGGTGCCTGTGTGCGGGTGTGTAGGTGGGTATGGGGTGAGGGTGAGGGTGAGGGTGGCTGACTGGCTGCTAGACACGGGCCAAGCAGAGATAAGGAAAATCTGTGAAGTTTCTTTTTGGGTTTTAGGCTTATTGCGAAACCAGGTCCTGGGGTTTGTTTGTAACTGCGCTGCTGAGTAAAGAAAAAAAGAAATGTAGTTCTGTTTCTTG
>CM054134.1:122326209-122331209 GCA_028751875.1 Rapana venosa
GCAGCAGAAAAAGAAGACAGACGAGAAGGGAGACAAGTCAAGCTAGTCTGTTGCGTGCATGGGGGTGGTAGCTAGCTAGCAAGCTAGCTATTCCTTTACACACAGGCAGAAGTTAAAACTGATTGGGCACGTCTTCCACACGTAAAGAAGGAAGCAGGCGCAGAGAGAGAAAGAGAGAAAGAGAGGGAGAGAGGGAGACAGAGAGTTTCGCTGGTGCAGATTCCAGACCCATGATGTATGAGGTTAATTTTCCCGCCCCGCTTCTTTCCTGGTCGGGACAGATTCATCACTGGGCCCACAGAGCATTCCTCCCTGACAGCCTTCATCCGTCAGGAGCAGACTGCAGTGTAAAAAGCCACTGCCTGTCAAAAGATCGCATTAGTATCTGCCAGCCGGTTCACAGGTCACCAATGCAAATGAGCAATGCTGTCATCCACACCCACTAATTAGCACTCAAGCCTTCGACAGCCTCATCAACTAGAAGCAAGAGGATTTTCCTCCCTCTGTTTCTTTTCTTTTCCTCAGATAAAAAAAGAAGGAGCCAGAGAAAGCCAGTGATCTTTCAACAACAAACAGCAGAGGGAGGCAAGTTGAGCCCCCTGCAAGAAGCTCAGTCTAGGCCTAATATAAATGTCAACAAATGCTGGCTGGATAGTGCCCCCTGTCCAACATTATCCTGACCGCCTGGCTGGCTGGCTGGCTGGCTGGGATGGAAGAGAAATGAGTCAGGGGTGATGTAGAAACCCACTACACTGCCAGTTAGGCTACACTCTAGGTTTAAAATTTGGCCCAATTTTCTGTCGTTTTCCCTATCAACCAAAACACGTTATTCTGTGGGTCAGTACAACAAGTCGAGTATAGACTTTGCCAGCCGGACCAGGTTAAAGATTTTGCATAGCTAGGGGATGAAGATGAAGAAGAAGAAGAAACACAAATACAGTTCTTACATTTGCATCCAACCCCCTCCCCTCCCCCCTGCCCACACGCACTCACAAAAACACACCCTTTTGTGAAAGACTAGGTCCTGAATCACAGCTCAGGCGAATTTGCACACATGTGGTAGGTTTGAATTTCTTTATAGTTGGAAAACACTGCACCCCCTATCCTTTGTCAGCTAGCATCCCATGAACAGTATGATTGCACGGGTCAAAGACAGTACAAGCACAAGCGATCCTCATTTGATGATCACCTCCAAGTGACTCCTAACTACCTGCTTTTGCTTTATGTCCTCATTCTCCAAAACAATTACACAGTGCATATTTTTATACGTTCAAACTCTGTTCCTTGTGTGGATGCTGGGGGGCCTGTCTGTATAAAAAGCATCCCCACTGTCGGGACATTTTGTGCTAGAAATGTTCTTCTCTTCTCTATCCCTTTCTTTGTTTCTGCCTTGTTCCATTTCTTACTGTCACTTCCTTCTTCTCTTTTTTCTGCCTTTTAGGTCCATTTTCCTGCTTTTTATTTTCTACAGAAAGACTAAAAAGATAACAATTATCACCCATGCCGACGTCAGATGCACTGGGCCTGACTTGTCAGATGCTTAACGGTTGTGCAACGCATTGTCACTCATACGACAGACAACAATTATTGCATGCTATCTGAGCGTTCGACAAAGAAGAAAATCTGTGAACATGAGCACTCTCCCCAAAAGACCCAACTTCTTGAGAGCCAATGACTTGATGGGAACGCTAAAGCTGGAGTGTAGCCTTCAAGCTCCAGCCAGTCTCCCCGCCATTGCCTCGCCCCCTGCTGGTGCCAGCTCAGGTCAAGGGAGGCAAATCCGTATGTCATCTTTGTGATGATGGAGTGTGGGAAGAAAGACAGTCAGGCGACAGACGCATACATAAGACAGAGCATACATAATGTATGGCAGCTGCCAGCCTGGTTTTTTCCTGGGAATGATGGCTCAAGCGCTCCTCACAAATCCATCTCAACGATATCTGCTGTGGTGCCGGTTTTGATGCTGATGATGGAGAATAGGGAAGGGAAGGAAAAGAGAGTGGGGTGGGTGGGTGGGGCGGTGCAGTGGAAAAATTGTTGGGTAATTTGAAATTCCGGGATAACTGCTGATTTGCACATGAAACTGCCCTTTTCCTCGTAAAGAATTATGACTGGTAATCAGAAAAAGCAGCCACTAAAATATGACCTCTCTCTCTGTCTGTCTGTCTGTCTGTCTCTGTCCCTGTCTCTCTCTCTCTCTCTCTCTCTCTCTCTCTCTCTCTCTCTCTCTCTCTCTCTCTCTCTCTCTCTCTCTCTCTCTCTCTCTCTCTCAATCTGTCTGTCTTTTGTCTATTTATTTATATGCCTTACCCTGTCCTATTGACTTGATATGTTGTTGCTGCTGCTGCTGTTGTTGCCGTTATTGATTTTGTTGTTGTTGTCATTGTTGTTGATTTTGTTGTTGTTCTTCTTCTTCTTTTCTGTCATTGATTTAACTTGATGTTTTTCTGTTGTTGTTATTGTTGCTGTTGTTGTTGTTGATCTTCTGTTTAGTCATTGCTACAGTTATCGTCATCATGGTAATAGTAGCAGCGGTTGCAATGGTGGTGGTAGTGGTGGTGATAGCAGTAGCAGCAGCAGCAGCAGCAGCAGTAGTAGCAAGTTGTTGTTGCTGCTGCTGCTGTTGTTGCCGTTATTGATTTTGTTGTTGTTGTCATTGTTGTTGATTTTTGTTGTCTCTCTGTTGTTGAGCGCTTTGATTTGTTGCTTTACAAGATTCAGCGCTATATAAATTCCATACATTATTATTATATTATTATTATTATTATTATTATTATTAGCAAGTCAAGTCAAAGTCAAAAACACTTTAATCATCCCATGAAGGACAATTAAAGTGTTTTGACTTTGACTTGACTTTGACTTAGTAGTAGACTTTGACTTGACTTTGACTTAGTAGTAGTAGTAGACTTTGACTTGACTTTGACTTAGTAGTAGTGGTAATAGTATAGTAGTAGTAGTAGTAGTAGTAGTAGTAGTAGTAGTAGCAGCAGCAGCAGTAGTAGCAGTAGTAGCAGTAGTAGTTGCTATAGCAGCAATAGGAGAAGAAATAGAAGTTGTCTTTGTTACATCACATCATGCTGTCATCAGTATCGTCATTAGCATCATTATTGTCATTGTCATCATCATCACCACTGTCAAAGCAATCTGAAAGGGAATGATTAAAGCGTGATTAACACTGTTATCTCTGCCCACCTCGTATGCTTTGCTTTTGCTTCTTTGTTGTCGAATGCTCAGACAGCTGTAGTTGTTGACTGTCATACGAGTGACACTGTAACCCACTGCTGTTAAGTTACTGACATGTCAGGACTAGTGCATTTGACTTTTGTGTGGAAGAGGATTGTTATCCTTCAAGTCTTTCTGGAAAACAGGCAGGAGAATGAACCAAGAAGGCAGAAAATAGGCCAGAAAGAGGTGACAGGAAGAAAAGAAACAAGACAGAAACAAAGAGAGGGATAGAAAAGAGGGAATTTCTAGCACCATATGTTCAGGTGGGGATGCTATTATGCTATTTATACTGACAGGCCCCCAAAATCCCCATATGTATTACTGTCTAGTAGAGAAACACAATAGTGAAATATTGAAAATGGTTCCAATTTGTGCCTTAAGTAGTAACACCTAAAACTGACAGTGGATTCGTTAGGAAAGTACAGGCACAATGACACTTTGCATACAAATGTGCGTGCCTGAGTGTGTGTAGTGTATGCGCACGCACACGCACGCACACACACACAAGACACATTTCAGCAAGACACACCTACATATGTGTTAATCTAATAGACAATAGACTAGGAGTTCTAAATCCCCTCTCTTCTTATGCTGTTGTCTAACTGACTATTCTTCTTCCCTCAGCCTTTTCTTCCCAACAATCCGTCCTTGTGAGTGGCCACTGCTATGGCCACGTCCTGGCCAAAACACATCTCTTCCTCTTCCACCAGGGGCAGACAACCTCCCTCTTTGTGGCCACCTCCTCTCTTTGTCACTAACCAGGTTTACCTTGGCAGGAAGACGGACGTCCCCGCCTCTTCAACCACATTTTCCACAGCCTTGATTTGATTTGGCGCTGACTACATTTGTGTTAAGGGCTCCTTGGCGATGAGGCGGGAGACATCTAGGTAATAAATAGAATAAGTTGGCTGAGAGCACAGCCTGGCCACCCTGGCGTCTGACAGTCCCTGAAAAGGCGGGAAACAGCTCGTGAATTCCGTGACGGATTGAAGGCGTGTGGCACTTGCCAAAGCCGCCAGTGATTGCATTAAGGACTGAGAGAGGCTGCTTCATGGAGTGAATGTTCGCCTGCAAACCTGGTCTCTGCCCTGGGAGAGTCAGAGCTTTGGACGTCGCCTAACTAGGATGCTGAGAACGTGTTGCAGGGACCGTGGACAGGAAAGGTCTTTGATGGGTCAGCCCCTCAGGGACAAGCAGTGAAGTAATGGTGAAATTAGGGAAGGGGCCAGTGATAGATCAAGTTTCATTAGTTTATTTGTATTGGAGCTGAAAGGATGAGATGAAGTTGGTCCTCTCTCTCTGGGGGAAGGGGGGGGGGGGGGGGAGGTTAGGAGAAGAAGAGGGCATGGGGAAAGAGTTGCCAGTGGGTGTGTGTGTGTGTTGTATGACTGGAAAATGACTAAATAGTCAGCTTTTTTGTCCCTGACAGCCACATGCTTCGACATGTAATCACATCTTGTGTCATTGACTCTCTCTTGCTTCTTTTTTTTTATCCACAATCACCTGGGTCTACATGTTTTGACAATAATTGACAATAATATCAAAATCAATTTGATTTTCCACCTTAACCTTCTTCTACGTTGTTGGTCTTGTGTTTTATTGGAAATCATTTGCTTTGTTTTGCTTTTGGTTTGTTTGCTACTTTATTTATTTGATGCCACATTGTGTTCTTTCATGTTCTGCTTGTTAGTTTGTTGGCCTGTTTGTAAGACGGTTGGCTGATTGGTTGATAGATTGGTAGTTTGTTTTGTTGGTTAGTTTGATGTCTGGTTGAT